>JAJAGP010000360.1:0-300327 GCA_025084515.1 Ancistrus triradiatus | reverse complement strand
TCATTTTCCTCAATAAATAAATGACCAAGTATAATATTTTTGTCTCATTTGTGTAACTGGGTTCTCTTTATCTACTTTTAGGACTTGTGTGAAAATCTGATGATGTTGTAGGTCATATTTATGCAGAAATCTAGAACATTATAAAGGGTTCACAAACTTAAGCACCACTGTACATCTGCGTAAAGCGGGAAAAAGTTCGGATTTGATTAAGCCATTTCTTCTGACTTTCTTATTGACTCATTACAGCTTCCACAGAGAGACGGAACCTGGCTAAACGTTCTAAATCCGACGTTCAGCTGCTCATCACATGACCCTCTTTCTGCTGTACTCTATAAGGATGACGGGCATTTGATTTCATAGGAAGCAGAACTTCCTCATTTCCTAATAAAGCCCTGGCCACCAGTCTGTGCCCTAAATATTTTGCAGTTTTGTGCCAGCTCTCTCGTACAGCAAATCCTCACTTCCAGGTTCTCTCTACTCCTGACACCACTGACAGCGGATCAGGGATGTGCAGGAATAAAGAACTAAGGTGATCAGAAGGTTACCTTTCTAAGAACTACACAGAACAACGCAGGAGCAAACAGATCGGAGACAAACTCAGGAAATGTCATGTTATAGTTCAGATTTTTGCTTCTCTAAACAGTAACCCTGCAGCATTAAGACAGAACCCAGTTGTTCCGAGGCCTCGCATGTCTGTATATCGCCTGTTTTCCAATGCCTGCAATTGTTTTAGAACCTGAGCGATACATTCATAAATCCCAAGAACCCTCTGTTGTTTGATACAACATGTGTTTAAGAGATCGTTATTATGAGCCTTTTGGCCATCCATATAGCCTCGTTTCTTCCTAGCGACACAGCAGTTTAGAGCCTTTGCACATAGTGTCTTATTCTAAGCAACAACATTATTTAAAACACAATATGAAAACATTTAGTACCGTCCTTCTATAAAACTCGAAACGCTTCTGCCTTTCGAGACTGCGACTCTCTTTTCTGTTATTCAGACAGGAATTAGAAATGCAGCGGAACCTCGGTTCTCGACGCCCTCGCTTAAACTTGAGTCGAGCTGCGCGCCTCGTTTCAGATGAAACTCGATTCACGATTCAGATTCACAATAGCTGTGTCTCAGTGCAGAGCTGAGCTGCGTTTATGCTCACTTTAGTTTTACAGCTACAGTACCGTATTATATCAAAAAGATAAAGAGCCAAACAAAAGCAAAACAGGAACTGAATCCTCTTGGCTTTCAGGCTTAGCAGTTACCAATAGAGTAAGTGTTCAATCCATGACTCACTAAATGACATGAGATTTTTTTTTAACCCTTTATATAAGTATATTATACATGAGCTTTGTGGAAATGATGTTGGGTAACTGTGGGTTAAGTGTTACGTGGAACCGGCTCCTCTATGATCCACTACATACTATATTAAACTCATCAGTTTATGACATAGGTAAGTTATGATGGATTTGTTGAACATATCCCCATCATAAATCAGGCATCTCCTGTACAATCCACCTCTATTAATGCTGATACTCTTATACAGGGGGGATTTCCTGGGGATCTGGAACCCATTCGTTTAATTTACACTATCCCTCATGGGAAGCATTAGCTCTGAGAGTAGTGGCCTGAGCCGGCCTCCTGCGCTGTTCCGGCCCCTGTCCGGGGCACCGGGAACCTTCAGATCACCTGTGCCGATGTACAACCATTTACAGTACACCAATAACTTTCCCCCGTACCAAGGAGCTGGGCATTTGGGTGAGTGCAGGACATTCACAAGCTGGCATTTAGAAACGAAACTGGGTAAGGCCGAGCGGTCTCAGCAGGACGCCGAAGCAGGACGCCGGCCCTCAGTGACACCTCACCTCGTTATAAAAGAAATGCACGGTGTGGTTGTTGAGTTTGAGCGACAGCGTCTTGAGGAAGGAGATGTAATAAGCCATGATCTCCTCGTCTGAGAAGTCGAACTTGTGGACGATGATGGAATTGACGTGGTTGTTGGACAGCAGGTAATCTGCAAGTTCAAAAATAATAATAAGCGACACGTTAAGCCAGACATATCCTCTAGTTTAACTGCAGGGGAACTAAAGTCTCTTTGTTTAAATGATCACATACAATTATACTAAATAACTATAATAAATATTTTTACACAACAAAAGTACACATTATTTTGAACTGTTATTAAAACACTTCAAAATTATTTAATACATGGCAAAGCTAGAGTAGGATGAGATGATGCCTTTATTACTATTGTATGCTTGAGGTCATAAGTTGGGATTGCTGCCCCAGAACAGAGCAAATCTTCACAAAAACAAATTAAATCAAACACACAAACAGAATAAAAATACCTACTAAATATAAGAAATGCTGTACAGCACTAATACACTGATGGAATGGGGCATTTCGTTTACAATTTTAGCCTTAATGTTTCTAATAATTTCTTTTAATAATTGACTAAAGTTTAATTGTTAAAAAACTCAAGAAAATGTGCATTGTCTACACTACAGAAATAAAAAAGGAACGCCTTTTGTCAAACGTAAAATCAATCATCGTGAGAAAATCGAACGGTAAGCAGAGCAAATCGTTACGCCCCTTTACACACACACACACACACTTACAGAGGGACGTCTCGTGGCTGATGTTCTCGAACAGTATGTTGAGCGTCTGCAGCAGCTGCACACACACGTAGCGGCCGGACTTCTGCCGCAGGATGTTGAGAAAGAACACAAACATGTTCTTCTCCAAAAAGAAGCTAGAAAACAAAGACAAAGACAAAAACAAATCCTCTGTGAGCCTCAGCGTGGGACCCTCGTACAGGTCTGCCTCAATTATTTACAGCGGATCCTTGAATTTGAACTTAACTGGTTTCCGAACTCTGATTTGTTTGAAGTGGGAATCCTAGTTCCCCTTAAGAAGTAATGTAGATAGGATTAATCCGTCCCCACCCCGAAATGGTTGCTTTTTTTACGGAACTGATGATTAAAAGCAAGAATAGAGCAAAGGAATTTACTACAATAACAATAATCAATAAAGACGTGAAATAACTATGTTTACAGACACTGAGGGGAACCCAGATCCGGCACGCCTCATCACTGGGACAGCGGCACCGAACCCGAGGGAGTGTCAGAAACCACACCCACAGACCGAGTGTGTTTACATCCCTATACGGCTTATTTTCAGTAACCCAATCAAGGAGTTTACATGCACTGGAGTAATCAGATGACCAAACATTACAGCAGGTTACGCGGCTCAATAATCAATATTTCTACTTTGCAGCCAGCCAATAACCTCATAGAAACATGTGACATAAACTTCAAACCTCAATATTAAATCATCAAATGACTCATTTCCTCAAGTATATACTGCGTTTCAGAGTCTCTCCAAAGTGTTTGATTTTAATTCTGTGGATGCCAGATCCAGAGAGAAAAAAACCCCCAAAACTCTAAAGCAATGGAAAAAGACACCAGACAAAAACAAGTATTTAAAATACGTGGACCTGGCAACCGTGGGCACACATGCGCACACCGATTATAAGCAGGTAACTGGTACACCTGCTACAAGTACTCCGATTACTGGGATAAAATCCAGCTCTCGCTATCGGACTAACTCCGAACAATGAGCTTAAGGAAAAGCTGATTGGACCCCAGCACACGCTGAACTGCTGAGGTCATCAGGCTACTACAGTGAGCGACATTAACACGGATGTGCTGAATGTGGCTGAAGCCGATACTCACTCAAACACCGAGCTGTCATTCTGGTCCCCCCAGATGAGGATTTCGGTGATGGAGCGGATGGTCTCCACCAGCAGGTTCCGGTTGTGATCGGTCACCGTCGTGTTCTTGGTCAGGACGTGGTACATGTACCTGAGGGCCCAGCTCACACAAATTAATCCCACAAACAAAGCAACAAAAAGCAAACAAACAAAAGACGGCACATACTTCCATTTAATCGCTGGAGTTCGGGCTGCATGTCTTACATTTTCTGGCAAATACATAAAGTCTAATCGTTTTCAAAACTTGGATCTATAATCTAATATTTACAGAATTCAGTTTCCCTGGAATTTTAAAGTATAAAAATAAATAAATACACAAGTTTCATCTGAAAAAGAAATCCTAAAGTTTAATATTTAAAAAATGCTAAAAATAAATACAAACTCTGTATCATCAAATGAGATATGAAATCAGAAAAAATAAAAATAATTAAATTCTATTTATTTTCCTGGGCAGGAGAAAAGCCAGAAACTAAAAATAAATAAATAAACCTTGAAACTCTGTGTACATACCTTTAAACTTACTGCAACAGATCTCAAATGCAAAAATAAATACATTTACTACTAAATAAAGGATCAACTTTTAAATTCTCTACCTGCTCCTGACTGTAAATAAATAAACAAAGAAAAAGCAAACAAAAAAAAAGTACTGATCAGCGTTCAAACTTTCTGTATCTGCAATTGGATGTAAAAAAATGTATAATTATAAAAATTTATATTTAAAGTTTGTTCAATAAAGTACACTGCCTGGTCAGAGAGGAAAAAAAATCAATTAATTAAAACAAACAAAAAAAAAACTAAGCAAGGATTTAAGAGCCTCCCATCGGATACTTACTGCATGGGTGATTACGTCTCAACTGGCAACAAGGTATTTAACTGATGCAGTGAGAAGCTTCTCATTTGTTACACAACCATGTTGAAAGATCCTGTGGTCGTGGAACAAATGTTCATCTGTTTCAGAAGGGTCAAATTATTGGCATGCATCAAGCAGAGCAAACATCTAAGGAGATTGCTGAAACGACTAAAATCGGGTTAAGAACTGTCCAACACAAAAAGTGGAAGGACATTGGGGAAACAAAAATCTTGAAATGATCGTGATCGGAGATCACTTCAACGTTTGGTGAAATCAATCGGTAGAAAAACAACAGTAGGACTCAGGGATATGTTTAATGGTGAGAGTAAGAGCATTTCCACATCCGCAGTGCGAAGGGAACTGAAGGGACTGGGACCCAACAGCTGTGTAGCCTTAAAAAACCACTGGCCCGGGATCCTAACCGGCAAAGCAGCTTCAGTTTGCTAGGGAGCATAAAGATTGGACTCCGGAGCAATGGAAGAAGGTCATGTGATCTGATGAGTCCAGATTTACCCTGTTCCAGAGCGACGGGCGCATCAGGAAAAGTAGTGATGCACCCATCATGCCTAGTGCCCACCATACCAGCCTGTGGGGGCGGGGCTAAGATCTGGAGTCGCTGCAGATCAAGTCTCGGTTCAGCAACGTTATGTGCCCAAAGAATGAGGTCAGCTGATACCTGAATATTCTGAACCACCATGTTATTCCATCACTGGATTTCTTCTTCCCTGATGGCACGGGCATATCCCAAGGTGACAATGCCAGAATTCATCATTTTCACACATGGATTGGCCAGCACAGAGTACAGACCTGAACCCCATCGAGAATCTTTGGGATGTGCTGGAGAAGACTTTGCGCAGGGGTCTGAATCTCCCTTCATCAGTACAAGATCTTGGGGGAAAATTAATGGACAGCAAGAAATACTGTGACGTTGCAGAAGCTTGTGGAAACGATGCCACAGCGAATGCGTGCCCTAAGCAAAGCTAAAGGCGGACCAACGAAATATTAGCGTGGGTGACCTATTTTTTGTCCAGGCAGTGTATTTTCACAGAGTTAGTGTTAAAACAGCTTAATAGATTATCTGTAAAAATAACACTGACATTTGTTTTAGTTATATATAAAATCGCTTAATTTTAAACCAAATTAATTACATGAAAGCATCACTCCCCCCTCCAATATGGAGAACCAGTGATACGTTTGCACGGTTTATGAACCTTAAGTTCTTAAATAAATACAGTAATTTGGTTGCAACCGGCTCGTTTTAGAGCTTAACTCATTTAATAAATCGTTCAAAATTCACATTATCACGGTATCAGTATCGATACCGTATCGTTCCAGCTCTAAATGCAACCTGTCCTACACCTGCACAGTTGAACTCATCTCCAACACTGATGCAAATTACACTAACGTTCCTATTGATAATATTTTAAACAATTACAATCATAGAACATTACATATTACATTAAAAGCATTACTATATAACCGTCCTGCTCTGATTTACCTTCTCATATCAACATTACACACTGAAACAAGCTAAGGCTAAGCTAACTCTCTTACCGAGCAGTCTAATCCTACAACATCCTTACAGTAAACCTCTGCTAATTTGCTTTATTATATTTAGATTTTTAGACATTGGACTCTATCTGTAACACAGACAAAACAACAGATATCTTAACCAGCCGTTACAGAGCGTAACCCAGCTAAGGTTAGCGCGTTAGCTAAAGCAACAGGGTTACCCTAGGAGCAGGACTTACTTCAGGTGATCCAGAGAATGGATGTTTTTAGATTTGCCCTGCCCTCCGACCCAGCTCCGGGACCGGCCGAACATTCTGCTGTCTTTATTTTGTTACCACACTCTTAAGTAAATCCGATTAAACCATAACAAGTGATCCATCACGACGGAGGTGACTGAGAGACTTCAGCGAAAACATCACCAGACAACCTAGCTACAACCGGGGCTGTATCCCAAATATACTCAACGGACTAGATAGGGGACAAAATGGCCGTTTATATCGCGTGACCTAGCAGACTATACATTAGGCTGGAATGCTTTTCAGACTGCGCCACACTCAGGGTTTTGAAACTGCTAAGATCCGAATCGCTCTATGTTCCCTACATTAGCGCACTACATAGGAAACAAAATTGAGGTTTACGTGAGTGATCAAGTAAACTTCATATAAAAATAATAATGGTTTTAAGCCTCAGTCGAGGTTTCCAAGTGATTCGGTGTCCCAAACCGCTTCCTATCCCATATATCAGTGAACTACGTACAACGTAACGTAGCAGACTCTACTTTATGATCTACTACACTTTTAAAGCTTGTAAAGCTACCGCTTTCCCTTCCTACAGTAGCGCACTAGTTATTAGACAAAATGGCCGTCTCTGTAACAAAACCTGGTGCACCTTAGGTCGAAACTATTTGAGACGTCGCCTCAATGTACAGTAAATTGTTAACATGTAGGATTTCATCGAACGCCTTGAACATTACTCAACCTCAGTTTGTACTGTGGGGATTATGTCTAAATAGGTACTGACTAACGAGTGAATTCGCTACAACTTAAAACACCTTACTCAGAGAATTGGGACGTTGCCAGCGTACATATGGGGTTTGTAGTTCGAATACGTTCTCAAAATCGGGTACTCTAGCGCAAGGTGACTACAATTCCTAGAATGCTCTGTACACGGTCATACCATGGCGACGTTTGTTTTTGTTACTTGACATTTCTACCGTGGACGTCTCAGTTTAGGCGTTTTTCGGTGACGTTTATGTGTTTTAGAAAACTCGTCAGTCATCTCAGATCTAAACGATTCCACAGGGGAATAACAAGAGCACACAAATTCTCAAAACAAGGATTTAAATCGGTATAAAAACGGTTTTACGGCCTGCTGCTGCGTGATGTAATGGGACCTGGATGGAGTTCAGATCGCAGATGAAGCCTATTTTTGAGACACTTTTTATGATTTACCGTGCTTTGTTTTTGGAAATGAGCTTATTTCCTCCAAAGAGAGTGTTTACAAGGGGTTTGGACGCTTTATAAACACGTGCTCCCTTCATTCGCTCTCCCATTTATTGTAAATACGAGTTTACATATTTCTGATCAATCGTTTGGCTACTTGCTTTAATGATTACTTTGGATTTAGGTTTTCTTCCACTACAATGGAGGAAAGGACGCTTTCAGTGGCTGATAACTCATATTTCGGATTAATTCTGGTTTTCTAAATGCATCCCATCAGTGTTTTGTAAACGAAGTTTTCCTGTATTTAAATGGACTGGACCTGTCACTTTGCTGTAAAGCTGGATCTTGGTTGGCCCTTTCTCCTAATAAACCGAAGAGCTCCGATTCACCCCATGAGGAGACAGAGCGCGGGCAGGGTTCTATGCCAAGTTCCGTCTGTGCTCAGTTCGACCCGCTCGAGTCTCTGATCGACGTTCTCCCGTATATGTTTTATCTCGGCCTCTTCTTCGTTAACGTCCTGATCCTGTACTATGCCTTCCTCATGGAGTACATCATGCTCAACGTGGGCATAGTCTTCCTCCCTGAGGACATGGACCAGGCATTGGTGGATCTGGGCGTGCTTTCTGACCCGGCCTCGGCCCCGTACGACCCCGAGCTTGAGCTGTTTGAGGGTTATCTGGAGTGAAGGGACATGGTTCGAGGCGTCGGACCATTTTTTGAACGCTGGGTGATGATGGCGAGCGGGAACGATGATCGGGAGTCGTGGGGACGAGGAAACGTGACTGTCTGGTCACCGTGTAGAGGGAGTTGTTGTAGTGGAATGTAAGGACGATATTTTACTGATTGATCTTAATGGATTGGAATCAAAACCCCAAAGCATAATGCTTCAAAACACAAAGTAATAACAAAAAACGAACAGTAGTCATAAACATTTCTAAGAATAATAGTAAGAATGGATAATTTCTGATTCATGTTTAAGCCGGTATTAATGCATTTAAACCTAGCAGGAGCAACATATAGTCATAGAAAGAGCATATTCACACACGCAGTGCCACAAGAACACACAGGGTTGGCACTAAACAGCTTTGTGTACATAAGAACAACACTTGTTAATATCGCATCAAGTTTTAATTATCTGATTGAGGTTTAGTTTCTTGTTTAGTTTACATTTTCTGACTTCTCAGGCTATATAACCGGAAGGAACGTTTAGGAATACCCCAAGTCTCGAGCATTTCCTAAACCGACTCACTGTTATTTGGTTCCTTCAGTTCCCTCTTTCTTTCTATATTCTTTCTTTTCTTTCTATTTACTTTCTATTTTTTTATTTTACTCTCTACCATTATTTTTCTTGATATCCTTCCATCTTTCTGTTTTTTTACTTTGTTCCATTTGCATTTCTTTCTTTTCTGTGTCCACCTTCTCTCTCTTTTTAATTTATTCTCACCATTTGTTCTTTGGTGTTTACTTTCTTTTTACTTTCCACAACTATTAACTAGAGGTGTAAATCACAAGATTAATCACGATACGATTCAATTCCACATAATGTTACATTTCTATGAATTCCCAAATGCAACCAACCAAAAGATAAGCTGAACATTTTACTAGTACATGTCAAATACATTAGTCGTAAGCAGTAAACAAATTCACAGTAAAGAAATACTGTAAACAAGTGAAATTTACATTTTGACATGAGGTAGTCTAAACAAAGGAGTCACTACAAAGTTCGACAGCAGAAAAGCCATTTAGTTTTCTGCTATGGTTTACATTTTAACCAAGGTTACCACTGGAAAGTGCAAATACAGTAGTCAAAAACTACTTGCATATTCTTCACACAAGTTAAATTAAAATGCCAACTGGTTGATGGCTCCTGCATTGTTAGGCCATAACACAAGCATTTATTTGGCGGACTGCAAAATGCTGCCGCCTACCGTTTAGGGGAAGCATAGCGCACAGAGAGGAATCATACACCGTTTTGTACACGCATGGAAAACACGCATGCATCGATCACGTTGATGCGTCACATCGATGCTTTGGATCGTTTGCTGTTTGGGTCGATAGATCGATACAGATCGATGGATCGTTACATCACTACTATTAACCCATTTTCTTTCTTTATGTTCTTTTATGTTTTCATATTTTTCCTTTCGCTTATTTTATTGTTACATTCAATCTTCATTCCTTATTTAATTTGTTCTGTCCCCCTGTCATTATGTCCTTTTGTATTTTTTGTATTTCTTGCATTTTTTTGTATTTTGTTCTGTCTTTCCCGATTTCTTGTCTTGTCTTTTTCCTTCTCTTTTCCTCTAGAATAATGATCTGTAAACATAACAATCACCGATTAACATTTTAGTGCTGTAAGCAGTTAATTGAGGGGTTTTTTTCTTTTTTATATATAATGTTATAAGTCCTTCTACTCCCATTTTCTGTCCTATATTCTATTGTTGTTCATTTCTAATATTTTAACACCTTTTATATTCAAAACGTGTATTTTTCTTCTTTTTCTAGATTCTGCCATGCTGTCTTTCCTTCTTTAATTGTCTCTTCTTTTCTTCCTTTTTCAGTGAGATCTAATTTACACTAATAATAACTGATAACTGGTTGATTAAATCCGTTCCTCTTGACCTGTCTCCTCAGATCAGACCTTCCAGTTTGAATTTGCTCCTCAGGTCGGATTTTCCAGGGAAGAGAAAGTGAACGACGGTCCTGCTCTTAGGAGATCAGACGATGTCAGACGCGGCTCTGTGAATCTGATCATCATGTCACATTCAGTAATTAGAATCAGGAGAACCTGATCCTCTCACAGAGGGAGAGCTGCCCCCCCCCCAAACACACACCCCATTACTAACACAGCACTTAACCTGACTGATGATCACCGGGCTGTGACTCCTACATCGTTCCTGCATGAGATTAGATTGGATTTGATTTTAGACTAGCTGCTATGAGAAGCAATACGTGTTCAGACTGACCCTGCTGTCCTGCTGCTTTCAATCAGGTCCTGTATGAGCAGAGCGTTTGTTACTTGCTGTAAATGCTGGTTTTGAGCCTGAATTATGTCACATACAGACAGTATATAAATATATATATATATATTTAACTAATAAATAATTTCACTTCATATAAACCCAGAGGTTTGTGTGCTTTTGTTCTAAGTAATGATTAAACTGCAATAATAACTGCAGTAGCGCCCTCCAGAGACGCTGTTTAACCTGTGTAATGCATTCATTAATCATGACCCAGTCTGTACTATATACTACGGCACTGTGTGGTATCACCGTGAGGGACTGGGCACCCAAGCATTTCACTCACCGGTCACATCTGTGTTCATGTGACGTGACAATAAAGGATTTGATTTGATTTGATTTGATAATCAACTTACTGATTAGTTTCTTTCTTTTCCTCTTTCCTTTAGTTTTTCCCTTTGCTTTATTTCTTTCTTTATCTTTTCTTTCTGGGCTTCTCTCTCTTTTGTTTTACCTTATTTTATGTATGTTTTATTTATAACATCTTTCTCAGCTTTTGTTTCTTTTTCCTTTAATCTCTTGATTCCTTCTTTCTTTCCATCCTTTTCTCTTCTTTCTTTCTTTCTTTCTGTCCTTCCATGTACTTTATAACTTTATAACTAATATTTGAACTTCTTAGGTGTCTTCCATAATTGTTTCTCACTTTTTAAATTTTCAGTGCTTGCTCTGTTTTTTCTTTTTCCATTCCATCTTTCTTAACTTCTCTCCTTTTCCTCCCATTTCTTTTTTCTTTTCCTTTCCTTTCTTTTCTTTTCTTATCCAGCCGACATTAATAGATTATATGTGAACTTCTCTGTTTTCTTTGGTTTCTTCTTTCTTATGCAAAATGATTTTTTGTTTTCCAAATGTATCTAGACTTTGTAATTATTGTTTTTCTCTCTTTCTTTATTTTCATATTTTTTCTGATTTACTTATTTTATTAAACACATGAATGTGGTAGAAGTGATCAGGTTTAACCTGAGATGGTCGGAATCAGCTCACAAACATCCGGAAACTATTTCTTACAAAAACGTTGTGCTTTATTAAGCGACTTATAACAAAGTGGAGTTGGGGTGTGGGCATGCGGGGGCACCCCAACCCCCGCCCCCCGGAGCATTATTAGTGTCTTTAGGGGCGACAGTACAGGAGTCTGATTAGTGCATGAGCTCGACTTGTTATAGCAGCATCATCATTTAAATTTCCAAAAAAGGTACAATGATTTTATAAAGCTTTGATCCTCGAGTCCTGAAGCTGCAGATGCTCAAACACTCCGTACGGAATACACTCATTCCACATTCTGTAAGAGAAACACACACACACACACACACACACACACACACGACAGAGAAACTCTCCTGTATCACCATTTCTTTTGGAAAATCCCCTACCTCGTTCCTGCACCTGGTTTAGATGAAAAGCATCTACTGGACCAGAATCATTAACTAATTAATCATGAACTAATGAGCTCATTAATGAGTTGCAGTACCTGCTGTTGTGAGTTCTGTAGTGTGATTAAGACTTTTTTACTCAGTTTTCTTTCTCTGTTCTTCTTTTTCTGTTCCTTTACTTTATCTCTTTCCTCTCTCCTTTTATTTCCTGTCCTTTCTTTGTTTAATTTCAGTCTATTTTTCTTTCTTGTATTTTTCAGTTTAGTATTTTTTTCTTTCCTTCATTCTGTATTTTGCCTGTATTTTCTTGTCTCTTTCTTTCTCCTTTCTTCTAAAACAGAATTACAATCAACATTTTTAATTTTATAAGAAGTTAACTGAGTGTGTTTTTTTTTTGGATGTATACACTTTCATAATTTATGCTTTCTTTTCCCCCCCAAGAGCTTTTTTAAGATTTTGTAATTAATGTTTTTTTTCCTTTTCTTTCCTATTCCAAATTATTCCAATTATTATAACTAATTCCTTTTAGAGACAGATTGTGTGTGTGTGTGTGTGTGTGTGTGTGTGTTATTAGACAGTCATGAGTCCACACTGTCCGTTGTAACAGGTGCAAGAGTATTTGCAGATGTATGCAGTCATTACACTCTACCAGCAGTAGGCGCTGTTTTACTGCATGTAATAATAATAATAATAATAATAATAATAATAATAATAATAATAAGAGCCTGATCTTCTTTTCTTGGCTGCAGTGTTAGGGGGACTTACTGCAGAGATTTGATGCAGGAGGAACTCTTTAAAGCGGCGCTAAGCTTCTTGGCTCCGATGTCTGTGAACTTGTTATACTTCACACTGAAACAAAAATAAATGAAGTAATAAAGAGCATTAGGAAGATGATAGGAGCTTATATTATTGTTTTATACATACGCTGCACTACATTACCCAGCATGCACTGCCCCGACATGTGTGGTTTAAACTACTGTTCCATTTGACCTTCTTTCTTTCATCGTATCCTTTCTCTTTACCTTCATGTTACACAAACACATTGTACAAATATCCGTCAAAAAATGTCTTCCACTTTTCTTTCTATCCTTCCTTTCCTTTTGTTTTTAATCATCCATCATAATGCCGACTTTTTCTTTCACCTTCATTTTCTTTATTTTATCTAGTTTTTTTTTATTTTCTTATGTTCTTACATTTTTTCCAATCTTCCCTCATTTGATCTAATCCTCACTATTTTCTTTTTTTCCTTCTTTTCATTCATACTTCTTTCTTTTTCTTTATTTCATTATTTCTTTCTTTCATTCCTTTGCTCTCTTTCTTTAATTCATTGCTTTCCCTTCCTTCTTTTTATTATCTTTTCTCTTTCACTTCTTTTTCGTCGTTCTTTATATAATTCCTGTTTTCTTCCATCCACGCGCTACACTACATTACCCAGCATGCACAGTAGTATCAGCAGCATGTCTTCTTTTCTTCCTTTTTTCTTCCTTTGTTTTGGCTTTGCTTACCCTTGGTTTTCTTTTTTTTTGATATATCCTTTACTTTTTATTTTCTTCCACTGTGCTACCTACAGCAACAATACAGCCCTTGTATTCTTTTCCTTTTCGATATTTCTGACTCACTCCAGGTCCAGCAGCGTCTTCATGAGGGGTAACACCGAGGCCAGACTTTCAGCCCCGTTGTCAGCTATCAGGTTCCCGTACAGACTGGAAGAGAACAGAGAGTCCCGACTTAGGTTCATGAGAACTCTGTTACATTTCTGTCTAAGCTTTTGCTTTGCTTCTGTTTATTACCTGAGGCTCTGCAGTGAGGACGCTGATGCCATGGCCCTGGCTAGTTTTTCCACCCCGGCGTCTCCGATGCAGTTCTGGGAAAGGCTGTCGGGGCAAGAGGAAAGAAATAATAAATCCATATTTCTTTTGTAGTATTATATGTTTGTATGTTTTATTCCTGTCAGTAATAGGTGCACGTGGGACTCACTTGAGCATCCTGAGAGAGGATAGAGCCTGTAGGACACCAGCCAGCTGCTCAGCTCCAGCATCTCCGATCTTATTATTCTCCAGGCTGAAAGGAACAAAAAAAAGAGGTAAAGAATGGGGGAAAAAGCAAAAATTAAAGAAATAGTGCTGCAATTACAATTAAAATGAATTAACTAACAAACCTATTGATTAGTTTTTGCTCCTCCCATTGTGTCCAATAATCGGTTTGTCTTTTTTGTTCCTCTTGTTTACTTTCTTTCTTTCTTTTCCTCCTTCCATTCATCTCTCATTCTCACTTTCTTCTTCTTTTCATTGCTCCCTTTACTTTTTCTTTATTCCTTTTCTTTGTCCCTTTCCTTTTCATTTGTTCTGCCTTATTTTATTTAAAAACATCTTTCTTGCCTTTCTGTTTTCAGTTTCCTTTTCTACCCTTTTGATTTATTTTTGTCCTTTCATTTCCTAATTTCAGTTTCTTTTTTGTTCCCGTGCCTCTTTTACTCTTCACTTTCATTCCTTCCTTTCTTTCCATCTATTTCTCCATCCTTCCTTATACAGTGGTGCTTGAAAGTTTGTGAACCCTTTAGAAGTTTCTATATTTCTGCATAAATATGAGCTAAAACATCATCAGATTTTCACACAAGTCCTAAAAGTAGATAAAGAGAACCCAGTTAAACAAATGAAACAAAAATATTATACTTGGTCATTTATTTATTGAGGAAAAAGATCCAATATTACATATTAGTGAGTGGCAAAAGTATGTGAGCCTCTAGGATTAGCAGTTCATTTGAAGGGGAAATTAGAGTCCGGTGTTCCAATCAGTGGGACGCCAATCAGGTGTCTGATCAGGACCGACCAACAGCTACAGGAAACGTTTAGCTGCAGTTATTGCTGCACAGGGGGGCACACCAGATACTGTAAGCAAAGGCTCACATAGTTTTCACATACAATAAATGACCAAGTATAATATTTTTGTCTCATTTGTGTAACTGGGTTCTCTTTATCTACTTTTGGGACTTGAGTGAAAATCTGATGATGTTTTAGCTCATATTTATGCAGAAATATAGAACATTCTACAGGGCACCACTGTATATTTTACACTGTATATGTCCTATATTTTAGGTGTTTTAATTTTTTAATGCTTTCTCTGTTTTCTTTTTCCTTCCTTCTTTCTCTTTCTTATCTTCCTTGCCTTCCTTCCATTTTTTAGGCTTTATTTGAATGTTGTTCATTTCTTTCTACCAATATTTGCTGGAGAAGTTTATATTTTAACGTCTCTAGTTTCTTGGATTCTTCTTTTCTTCGCAATTATATTTTTCAGTTTTCCAAACTTACATTTTCCTTCTTTATGCAGAGTTTGTAATGAATGTTCTGTTACATTTTGTGCTTTCTCTCTTTCCTTCTTTAATTCTTTCTTTCTTTTCATTCTTTTACTCTTTGTTCACCCGTTAATCTCTTACTCTATTCTACTCTACTTTTCTTAATATCCTTCCATCTTTCCACTTTTTACTTTGCTCCATTTGTGTTTCTTTTTGTTTGCTTGTCCACAATTCATTTCCCAATATCTCTCCTTTTTACTTTCCCATACTTATTTGACCTTTTTCCTTCCCCACATATCTTTTCATTCCTTATTTTATATTCTTTCTATCCTTATTTCCTTTTTTCAGTCCTTTCTTCTTCCTTCCATTTTTAGGTTTAGTGTTTATTTCTTTCCTTCATTCTGTATTTTGTTTTCTTGTCTCTTTTCTTGTAAACATCCGCATGATCACAGGTGAGCGGTTCTATTTCGTACGGAGTCACCTGAGTGCTGCTTTTCTCTGTAGCTCTGTACTCACTCGAGGAACTGCAGAGCCTGCAGGTCAGGTAAGATCTCAGTCAGGGTGAGGAAGGTCTCGGGTCGGTTCTGCTGCCTCAGCCTTTTAAACAAACAGGAGAAGAGGGCGCTATAAGAACCCACGTTCTAACCTCCATATCAGTACAGTGATGGGGAATCACACTGATCTGTTAGCAGCCTGAGCCGGTCTGTGGAGTGGCTAAAATAAATCATTCATTCTTAGGTTCATTACTGTTCCTGTAAGTGATGATGATGATGATGATGAAGAACTCACTCATATTCCAGCTTATGAAGATGTCTGACTGCTGGAACCCCGTCCTCCAGGGTGTTTACCTCACTGTAACCAAAGCAACAACAACATCAACCATCAGTACGGTGGAACGACCGGCTCACTGTTACCATGGCAACAACCATCAGTCCAGTGCAACATCCAGCTCCCTCGTGCTTACACGCATTCCGGAGCTGTCAGGACACGTGCGTCTACTTCGCCCCGTTACACACACAGCAGCTTATTAAAAACACTCATCTATATTCTATAGCCAAAAGTTTGTGGACACCCATCCAACAAGTTTGTTCCTCCGCACCTACAACATCCTTCGCTCGTGTGACTTAAGGGAATAAACGTCAAACCAAAGCCTCACCCGGACGGCAGCCTCTTCTCGCGGTGGATTCGGACCAGAACCTGCAGATTCTCCACGTGGCACACCTGGGACACCGTGATGGGGTCGATGGTGAACTTTTGGACGGCTCGTTTCAGAGCCGATCCGTCGGCGCTGTGATGCAGGTCCTCCCACAGGCTTATGGTGTCCATTGTGGGAGCGCTGAGAAGTAAACAACAACAATAAATAACAATAAAAAAAAGAATAAATAATGATTCTTTACTTAACCAGTATTTACCTCTACATAATTATTTCCCTCTTTTCTTTTTAACTTTCTTTCTTTCTTTTTTATCCTTTCTCTTTACCATGATGTTACACAAATTGTTTTTAATCATCCACCATAATCCTGACTTTCTCCGTTTCACCTTCACTTTCTTTAAATTAAATGTTTCCAATCTTTCTTCGTTTGATCTGAATGAATAAATGAAGAAATAATCATTCTTTATTTAACCAGTACAGGGCTAGAGTGTGTAAAGCTCACAGACTGTGTTTGCATTTCCATGACTAACACAGGACTCGAGTCACGCTCTGATTACTCGTACACTTCTCACCAACATCGTTTATGAAAGCACATAAGTGTTTTGCAAACAGACAGCGGATAAAAGGTCTTTTATTTTCATTTCACTGTACTTTTTGTAGGATTAACTAGAAATGATTTGTAATGTAATAAATGCATGACATGAGGATCATATGATCTGATCCTACATTAATGCTGTGTTACGCTTTATTAGGTAGTGCTGCTGTCAGGACCGAGATCAGATCAAGACTTTCTCCATCATACAAGAATAAAAAGAAGGAAAATGAAAAACATTTACTTTACTTCCATTATCATTCATTACAGCACAGTACGTTCCGACCCCGCAATCTGATTGGCTGAGAGACGCTCCAGCCGCGCTATTACTGACCATAACGGCACTCTGACCGGCGCTCTATAGGTATTACCCCGCGGCACACACGTAGCCATAGCAACAGCGCCCGCCCTCAAAAGTTATAATGAGTATAACACTGCCGAAATGAATGCTAATATTAGTTTATAAAATATATTGGTTTTAAAACCGATATGAATTTGGAAGATGAAGCTATTAATGACCGACCCGAGCCGAAGGGTTACTACGTTTAGGATTTGGAAGCTCTATAAAAGTGAAACAAAGTCAGTCTCCCGGCTCTGAATGCATTCACAGCTCGACTGATCAGTTTTGGTCCCATCAACAGAAATGACAGCCTGCCCTAGAAACCCCACCCATTTTATTTACTGAATGTACATAACTTTATTTTTAATCTATTAAAACTTACCAATTGATATATTAGTGTTTATTGATTGTATAATAAACAGTTACTGGTCTTTCTGTTCCTCGGCTTTAATGGCTGAAGTTCTTAGCCGGAGGGGGAACCATAGAATGGAGCCATTTTACCTCAGGAAGGCTGAAAAACAAATCATTTTTCTGTCCTCTTTACCTAAAATTTAACAACAAGTGGTGATGACGGAGCTGTGGTATAATCGCAGTAACACACTCGAGGCCGGGCTGTACCTCACCTTAAAGCTCTCCCTCTCGTGGGTTATTGCTTAAATATATTCTGGTCTTAATTGATCTACGGGAATGTGACTTTAGAAAGTAAATGACAATGATTCTGTTTCCCTTCTTCTCTTTTTTTAACTTAATCAGAATCGCCACATAAAGTCACCTGAATATTAACAACATCTATTATATCCAGTTATTATTATTAAATTATTATTAACACATCATCATAATAACATTTCAATTCTAATCTATACGAACTAAATAAAGCCAGAGAAAAGAATCTTAACATCAGGCTACTCCATATAAAGCGTGTAGATTGATTGGGTCCTGAGCAGGAAGAGCAGGAACTTGTTTTTCCACGTTAGCCAATCAGAGTGCAAGATTTTATTTAGGTATGTAGAGAAAGGTCTTTTCACACCGAGTCAGATTTTTATGCATGAAAAAAACGGATGTGGTTTTTAATGTAGGGTTTCCTTCACACCAAGTACGCTCCATTATTTTGTCTAAACTCTCTGAAATGTCCTTTCTCTTAATGTGTTAGTAATTAGAACAGGCTCCTATTAAACATTTTAGCAGCGTCTCGGTCCATCAGTTTCGGACTCGGGGTGAAGGACGGCGATACTATGCATGGGTTCTCTTTCTAAACTAGACATGCCTTGTTTGTCTGTGAAAATAGGCCTCGGTGTGAAAAGCCTTTATTCTGTTTGAATGGATTGTTGATATTCAATAGCTCTGTGATCCATAATCCTATGTTCTGATCTAAACGTACCTCAAGGGTCATTCCAAATGACATTACAGATCATTACAAATCCACCACTAATCAAGGGAAGCGTAAAACTCACCGAAACGACCGGACACAATCCAGGCTGACCAGCTCTTTGAGGCCACTCAGAGGAACGCAGGTGTCCCTCAGGTCGACGCGGAACGTCCGCTTGAGCCCTTTGGCGTTCTGAAGGAGGTGCCACACGATGTAGGCGTCGGCCGGAGAGAGCTGGGCTCCACAGAACGACAGGCTCTCGGGGAGGTTCTTGACCAGGAGTTTGGCGAGCTTGGCGTTTTTGGTTTCGTAGACGCAGTGGAAGAGTTCCAGCATCCTGCTCGGGGTCAGCTCGGCAGGTTTCAGGTTCTTCAGCTGAACCTCCACCGCTCTTCTCTTGGCCTGGAGGTCTGTAGTGTTCTGCACGGCCCTGCAGCACGGGGGCGAGCATTTCTGGAAGAGCGAGCCCATGATGAAGCGCTGCAGGACGTCGTGCCATTCTCCCTGCGCCTTGCGTTTGCGTTGGTGCAGCATGGTCTGGGCGAGCAGGGATTTATCGTTCGTCTCGCTCGAATGCACCAGCAGCAGGGAGCTCAGAAAGGTCTGCACAAATAAGTTCGCAAAGCAAGACGCCTGCTCCCGACGTCCCGTACCCGTATGGGTCGTTAGAACCCCGCGGGTGAGCCCATAGTCCACCAGGTCCTTGTCCTGATTGGGGTTCAGAAGCGAGCCGTAAGTCTTAAATCCCTCCCAGGCGAGCTTACACAGCCGCGCGAGGTCCGGTTCGGGTCCGTCCGGTTTCACATTCAGATCCCGGCTCAGAATCCGGCAGCACAGATCCGTCAGAGTCGACGGCAAGCTGCTGTTCTGCTCCAGGAGAAAGCAGGAGTACCGGCACAGCAGCGGGTTCGAGCACAAGCTGAACAGATATTTCTGAGCCTTCAGTTTTTTGAGGGCGCCCTCACGTTGAGAGGGGTCTCCAAAATATTTGGAGGCGTACATCTCGACGTCCTCCGGCGAGAAGCAGGACACCTCCAGGATGGAGTCCACCTTGCGCAGCAGCTGGTTCAGGACGTCTTTGGGCCTGGTGGCCATCACGAGGGTGCAGCCCGAAAGGAGCTTCTTCTGGAACAGACCCGAAAAGATCTGCCGTACGGAGTAGCAGCTCTCCGTGACCGAGGTAGCGGGGGACTGTAGGAGACCCTCGAGGTCTCTCACGTCGTCAAAGCTGTCAAAAACAACCAGCACCTTCTCCGGACAGGACAGGACGTGCTTAAAGACCGACTCGGAATCCTGACAGGGAGGACAAGCCGACCCCTCGAGGAGCAAGCGCTTCAGACTGTAGACGGGACGGGTCAGATTCAGGAACCTACAGTTCAGCAGAAAGACAAACTGGAACTGGCGGAGACCCCCGGCAGACCAGTCCAGGGCCAGCCGCTGGATCAGCGTGCTCTTGCCTGTGCCAGCCTTCCCGAGCACGGTGATCAGGCGCTGCTGGTTGGTGGCAGCGTTCTGGAAAAGGTGCCCCCTGTGTAGCGTAGCTTCCCTCCGCTCCGAGTCACTAAGCACCACCAGTTCCTTCTCCAAACACTTGTTGGCGTTCTTCCCCGTCCTGATCACCAGCTTCCTCCGGACCAGCCGCGTGTCCACGTAGTGAGACTCCATCTGTAACCCGCCCTCCATCGGGCTGCACCCCTCCCTCAGGTGAGACTTACAGCTCGCAATAAAATCCTCCACGGGTTCTGCAGGACAAAAGCAGATCAGAACCAGATTCAGTATTAAAGCCGACTCGGTCTCAGGGGATTCAGTAAGGAAGGCTTCTGCTCTCACTCGGTATGACCGGACTCTTCCTCACGGGCCGACTGGGAGGAAGGGGAACCTCCTTCAGCGGGCTCGGGTCTGTTACGGCATAAAGCACACCAGCATTAGGTGAGTTTTATTTATTCTGCACGAGAGCAGCTAAGAACTAAAGAGTAAACCAACAACTAAAGCCCAACACAAACAGAAACGAAAATGAAATAAACTAACAATAAAACTGAAACTAAAACAAAAATTGAAATGAAATGTAAAAACTAAAAAAACAAGAAATAGAAACTAAAATAAAGAAATAAACTAATAACAAAACTGAAACAGAAATTAAAATAAATAAAACAATCTAAAAAACTAAACACTAAAATATTTTATTAGAAAAAAAGACAGTTTATTATTTTTGTAGAATTTTTAAATTGGAAATGAGGACATACTTTTTTTCTTTATATCCATTTTTTCTATTGGAAATAAGGATATACTTTGTATTTTTTTTTTTATCCAAAACTCAGGACCAAGCGGATAAGAAAGTGAATGAATGAAATAAAGAACAATGAAAAAAAACAATCTAACAACAAAAATAAAAAACTAACAACAAAACAAACTGAAATAATAAAAATGGAATGAAAAGAGTTAGACAAGAAAGAAAGGAAGGAACATGAAAAGATAAAACTACATTAAACTACACACATTAAATGCCAAAATAAAAGCAAAAGTCAGAATAAATAAAAACATCAAGCTTGGTAAACAACAACACAATAAAGTAAATAATAAACCAAAATGATTTTATAGTTATGGCAAAACTTCATCAACGATTAAATCTAGCACAACAAAAAACAAAAAATAGCACAAAAAATACATTTCACCCCAGAACCTTAACAAATGAACATAATTACTGCAGCCCACTAAAACTCTTGCTAAAAACAACTCACATGGAAATGAAATAGAACCTAAAAAGTACTATTTTATAAACCGACGAGGAAAAGCGGAGTTAAAGTGTGTTTACCTTTGGCTGGTGAAACTGGGGTGTGGGCGGTGAGGGGTGGTGTAACGGGGGTGAGGGGTGGGGTTATGGGGTAGACGGGTGAGGGAGAGCGACCCTGGCTCGCACTCTCAGATAACGAGCTGAGGGGAGGGGTGCACATGCTCAGCTCTGCAGGAGCAACAGCGCCATCAGCTGGAGGGGCAAAATACATAAAACACTGATCAACCAAAACATTCAGACCCCCCACAGACTGAATAACAAATAACACCCGGGCCCTGGTTACACAATAAATACACAAACACGACACCGACCGAAACATCCCCACACAGCAGGGACCGGATTCACTACAGGGTCTTAAGAAAGAAAATCTTCTTACTTTTGTTTATTCTTAACTTCAATCTTAAGAAAAATGCTACGAAAAGTTGTTATTCTCCAAATGCCGCCTTAAGAATGATCTTAGTCTTTTCTTAACTGTTTTCTTGAGAACAATTCTAAGAACATGCCCTATTCTTAAACATTACGTTCTTAAATGTTTTCTTAACCTCAAACGTACCGCTGTAAGAGCTGAAAAGGTAAGCATCGAAATTTAAAACTTTAAACAGTTCGTTATTGGAAATAAGAACATACTTTTTCTTTTTCATCCATTTGTTTATTGGAAGAAAGGACAGACGTTTTGATTTTTGATTTTTAACCTTTTTTGGGGAAATAAGGACATGCTTGGTGTTTCTTACTTTAATGTTACGCGTCTTTGGGTTAAGACCTACATACTTTCAGCTCAAACGTTTAAAAGCCTTTTGAGTGAAGGTCATCCTTAAAACACAAACGCTCTCCACATAAGGAAGCTGCTGCTGATGCTAATTAAACTGGTAAATACAAATTCAAAACACATCGCAGCCTATCTGTCTTAAATCAGTTCGGTAGTTAGAGGGTGGCACTGTGATCACTGGACTCACCGGGTGAGGACGGGTCGACCTGAGGCACCGGGGTCAGGGCTGGGGAGGAACAGAGGGGTCAGGTCAGAAATAAGCTCACCTGTACAGCTCGTCAGATTAACAGAAGTACAGTAAGGTAAGCGGGCCGGGACTCACACAGGATGTAGGTGGAGCCGGCTGGAAAGAAGCTGTTAATGACCGGGGTGGACAGATGGTTAAAGGTCTGGATGAACTGCATGGCTGGTGGCCCTAGAACCCCACGACAACAACCAAGTGTTAATACAGCGAAGCTCTCAGACTCATTACAGATAATGAAGTGAGATCATCACCAGGGGGCACCAGCGAGGCAGGGGTGATGGTTACAGGGATTTGGACCAGCGACTGTGCAGTAGCAGGCGAGACGACCCGGAAATCCCCCTCCCGCCCAGACGAGATGACATCAGAGGGGCTTTCAGGGCTTAGGGGGGCTACAGGGGCGAAGAACAGGAAGTTACCAAAAACGACAAACACAGTTTCACTTCTGAGAGCGAGGCTGCAACGAGGCTAGGGAAGAATGTCAGATGGGGAGGAGTCGGATTACAATTCAATAAATGTTAAAGAAAGGAGAATTTAATTTCAAGACTAAAGATAACGATTTTATCCGGGTATTTTCTGTATTTTTAGGTTTCCTGTATGGTTTTCACTCATGAACCACAAGGAAGCATGAATGCTGAATGAAATGACTGTGTGTGTTTTATTATGAATAATCTCGATCCTGAAACTGAGTCTTTTGAACAGTTCAGGTTTAACTGAGGTAACAGAAGCCACAGCACACTTCAGCACCCAGAAGCTGCTCCGGGCCGGCATCAGCGCGTGCCACGCAAGGTCACCGTTAAATAAAAGAATATTCATAAATATTCATTTTCATTATAAAAAAATAATACAACTACTATGTACAATAATAACACTAATAACAAAACTGAATAAATAATAAAACAATAACATAAAAAATAATAACACCACTACTAATAGTAGTAGTAATAATAATAATAATAATAATAATAATACTGTGAGTACTACCAATAATATTAAAACAACTATATATTTAATATAACTACTAGTAATATTACAGCTACTACTTACAATAACAACACTAATAATAAAACTAATAATAATAACAATAATAATACAACCTACTACTAATAATAACACTAATAGAAGTAATAAAAATATGAATACTACTATATTAATAATAGTTAACAGTACTACTACTAAAACATAATAATAATAATGTGTAGATTAAGTGACACAGTAGCTACCCAGGAACAGCGCCCCCTATCCAGCCCCATGATGGACTGGTGAACCGCCCTGACCCTTACACCTGTACCCCGCTTTCTCAGAGGAGAGGAGCAGCAGCTCCCACGACCCAGACCGGGAAAATCGGCGTTAATACATGAGGGAAGGAAGAGGGAGCCGTATGTAACTGATCTCACCTTTCCTAGTGCGTTTAGGACGAGGAGCTTTCACCTGAGCTTCATCACCTGCTGAAGGAACAGCCCAGATTAGATCGGATTACAGAGAGAGACCCAGCTGGGGCTGTTACAGGTAACACAGTTTACCTCGACGCTTTCTGCTCTGCCTCGTCCCCAGAACTGGATTCTCTTCACATGCAAATATGGGTTTGTCCTCTGAGATGCCGAAGAGTTAAGAGGAAACAAACAACGACAGATTAACAAATGCAGGACTGTCAGAAATGCACCGGGATTCAATCCACGTGATATAGAAATCTATAGAGAAAAGTATCTGATCTTATGTAGCAGAACATAACTGTTAAAGAATGCAGTCAACACAAAGCTAGAGTCACAAAACAAAATGTTATGCTGTGATTTTACATCAGACCTTTAATATGACACCGTAGTGTGATCGTTCGAATGGCTAGTACAATAAATCCAGTTTAAATCCTGTATAATGTATAAATATAGAGTGCAGAGAATAGAGCTTATATTTTTGGAGCTGAATACGTCTGCACTAACCAAGTAAGTCGAGGAGGTCAGCAAGGCTTAACTCTGAAATTAAAAAAAGCACGTAATGAGAACAAAGATCTGAAATCATCTACTCAGCTCAAATAACTGATCATTTGTGAATCTGAACAATAACTGACCTGGAAACTCTGGTTCAAGATCCAGTAAATCTGTAGTGCATTAGAAAAAACAAATAATTCAGCACCCACAGATATGACATTATTCACAAAATGAACAGAACTATTCCACACAAACGACTCGTACCAGGTAAGAATTTACAGAGGTCCACATCGGAGCAGATTTCTTCTGCTTCTGTAAAAGAAAAAAAAAAACGGGATGTTGGAATGTTTTTAAAATAAAGAGGGCAGAAATAAATGATTTGTTTATCAGCACTGGGGACCGTTCCCACTCTGCTAAAACTTCATCACCAGACTGTGGGCTTCAGGACCAATAATAGAGGAACAGATTTGATCAATATCTGTTTATTATACAGAAAATAAACACAAATACATCAATTGATTAAAAAGAAGGTTTATTTCCATTCAGTAATTAAAGATGCTCTTACTAAGATACTAAGACAGCGAGTTTAACACCAGCAAACGATGTGAAGAAACTGAGGGAGCTGATGGAGCTACAATTGAGAATTCATTGTTCCATCAATGGCGGCGAGCCGATGCTACCACCACCACGTCTCACAGATGGGATTGGAGTCTTAATTTCCTTTCTCCAGACACCACATTTCTCAGTTACATTTTCCCCATAACCTTCCGGCTCCTCCCTGCAGGGCTGTTTGGAGGGCAGTGTCCTCCTGATATCGGACTCATGAACGTTAACATTATCCAGCGTGACAGACCTTTAGTTGCTCAGAGGTTAGCCTGCCTCCTTTGTGACCTTACCCAGCATGCTGTTGGACTGATTTGTCTTTTGTTGAATTTCCTCCATTTGTACACAGTCTGTCTGACTGTGGATTGGGGGAGTCCAAACTCTTTAGAGATGGTTCTGTAACCTTTTCCAGCCTCCTTTTCAGATACTCAGATACCTCCTCTGTTCGTACCATGATCCACTACCACGAGCGAGTGTTATGAAGATCAGACTGCATTTTACTGAAGCTCCCTGTTCTTTAAACCCAGCAGGACGTCCACTCACACCTGACTGATCATCCCATCGATTGGAACTCCTGATTCTAATTCCTCCTTCACATTAACTCCTAATCCTCACAGATATGTAATATCGGAAGATTTCCCTCAATAAATCACTGACCAAGTCTAATATTTTCATTTCATGTGTTTCTTTGGGTTCTCTTTTACGGCCTCAGTCACATCCTGATGGTGTTTTAGCTGAGATGAATCCTTACGTGCGATTCTAAAGGGTTCGCAAACTTTTAAGCACCCACTGCAGACGGAGAAACCACAAACACAGCCTCCTGCACATAAAACACTTAACCTTACATAATTACAGAGTTCAATAAGGCCTGTATCATAAGGAAGCAGCACATAGTCTTAAAAAACAGCAGTTATTTGATTATTAATATGAATAGAAACAATTTTAGTCCCTTAGCGCAGTCTGTTTGCGATGGTAGATAAGGTCTGAGAGCGCAAATAAAATAATTTCTGGGCAAACGCTATCGAAAGGCGCAACCGAGCCAGTTTTTATGAGTGCGCACTAGATAGTGCAGTAATGGAGCCTACACAGGGATAGCCTATCACAAGAGAAGCAGAAATAAGAGCGCATTACAGAGCGGATTGAAACACAGCCAAGGAAGGCAGAGCGCGCATAAGGGCGCCATAAGGACGCAGAGAATCAAATCGGCGTAAAACCCAACAGCAAACCAAAAAGAGCAATGCGCATTTTATTAAAACGCATCATACTTATAAACTTGCTTTTCACTGGATTAAAGCATGGCTCTGCAGTGAAGGAGCTCGAATATTCTATGGTTTTTATCTCTCTGTACATCTCTCTAAATAAACCAGCCCGTTCTGAGCTTTTCGATTTCAGGAACCCTTCAGTTTGATTTTTTAAAAGTTCTTACCCGTGTCACAGGGTTTCTCCATCCTAGCCTGCAAAAGTTTGCTCCACTATTCCATACTGGCAGACCCTGACGCGCTCGTGCCCTCGCATTCTACTGACTGGCTTTGTCTGGCGCTGCGTTTGGTGAAGCTTGGTTTTGCTTTCACATTTAAGCTGCGGATCTGGTGAGGCGACAGCGTTGCCACTGACGGGTTTGTTTTTGTTTACTGTGTCCTCATTTCAGAAGGTTAGTAGTACTCTGAACGTCTACAAAATACAAGGTCCTAAAACACACTTTTACTTCTAGTTGAATGCATGTCTAAGGAGCAGGTGCAGGATTATTTATTTTAGAGCTGCACATTTGCATCCAGACCTCCCAGTCGTTATTTAACACATGGCCATGAAAGCGGTTCGTCCTGATCCCAAAAATGCTTCCACACACCTCAGTTCTGTTGTGCTGTGTTTGGAATTCGTGTTCACACACCAGCTGCATAAGATGGCACCCTGGCATAAACAACCCAGCAAACCCCCAGACACTCCCAGGATTTGTTGGAAACTCTGCTAGCAAGATGAGATCTGCTGCCAAAATATTTACACCTCCTCCGTCCCTTCCTCCAGCCCCCAGATTTGGGGTGTGTCCAGGTCAGAGGTAGAAGCTGTGCCTTTGCACAATCACGTCCTTTCATTTTCTCCTCCCAAACTGAAATCTCTTCCCATTCCTCAGGGCTAAAGGCAAGCCTGTGTTGGTACTGAGCCATCAACATCCCTCCTTTATGTAGCTCCACTGGAAAATAAGTGGACTGGAAAACCTGACCTTAGTTCTGTTTGGCTGTCACACCACACTGCTACCGAATAGAACCACAACCACACACACACACACACACACACACACAGATATAAAACCATGCCAGGCTTTTAGTCACCAGTAATCAGGGTGTGACTTCAACAAAACCAAAACGATTCCCGGAAAGGACTGCGGTGCAAAGAAGCCAAGGCACTGACGTATCATTTATTATGTAAAGAATGATCACCTCCAGCTCTAAACCTTTTGCTCCCAACACACCTTAGAGTCCAATTATACACTACAATTACATTCTAAATCCACAGCCTGCATACCAGCCCTTACGATCTCACCATCGAAGCTTTAAGAGGCTCCACTTGCAGACCTAGAGATGCACCAATACCGACCCTATTAATCTGATCGTTCATGTGCTAGAGCAACTGAGTTCGGCCTCTTTGTTCAATACAAAAGCATAAAAGCATCAAGCAGGAGCTTTTACGCACCCTAAACAAGCTCCGATCCATAGCCAAATGTATTGGGACACCCTGCAAGTTCTAGAGTTCTAGATAAATGAACTTGGAATAAAGTGGTTAAATATGACATGAATAACAAGGGAGTGTTTTACTAGGTTATTAATAAAGCATCAGAAAGGTTTTTTATTCTTATGATGTCCTTAGGTTCTTATTAGTATTGCTCTTTTGCTTCAGCCTCGTGTTATACGCAGGGAGCTATAAAACATACACTGGAACCTCGCAATTCAAACTTTATTCAACCAATTCAGACATTGGAATGGCTGTTTGAAGTTCTTCTTTCCAAACTTTGAACAAAAATTTCGACTTTGAACATAGATAAAACCTGTAGACGTTTGCTGGGACTAATGAACTGGATTCTGACTTCAAATCCGAATTCAAATTAAATTTTCAAACTTCAACTTTACTCTTTTGGGAGTGTCGAGTGGGCGGTCTGGCTGAACTGGGCTTCGGTCCTCGTGATCTTGACTCATGCATCCTTGCCTTAGAATAAGGGCAGAGCTGGGGGCTCATAGTCAAAGAGTCTTATGGTGATCAGAGATGTTGGGTTGCTGTCTTCTGCCGCTCGTGGGGTTGCCAATGTCTCATGTGATCCCTCTTGGCTGTGTTTCCTACCAGTTCTCCTCTTTCTAGCTTTCTAGCTATGCTGCTATAGCTAATGCTGCCGGGGTCTCATGCTACACTTGGCATCAGTGATTGTTAATAAACACTGTGCTCTTAATCAGTAACTAATTACATTTTCTGTTTTCTCTCCGAGGCTGTGTTCAGGCAGTTCCAGCCCACACATGATGTCATCTGCTGCAGTCCACTGTGCATAATTCACTTTTATTGGACAGACTCCCAGGACTTTAGTTTCGCTCTTAGATTTATAACTACGCCGCCCAAGGAGGTTGGGTCCCTTTTTGAGTCTTGGTCCTCCCAAGGTTTCTTCCTAGAACTAGGGAGTTTTTCCTTGCCACTGTCGCCCTAGGCTTACTCAATTTGGGATTGGACGTAGTTATTAGGAGATAATCTAAACTTGTAAAGTTGCTTTGAGACAATGCTCCATTGTAAAAAGCGCTATATAAATAAATCTGACTTGACTTGACTTGACTCTTTAAGAAGAGTTCAGGTCCTGGAATTGGTATTGGAAGAGACGTTCTGTAATGGATGCAGCTGTAGCTATTTGTTCAGCCAGTAGTTATTGAGGCAGACGTTAAATCCATAAATATTTGGACGTCATCAAAGATCCTTTAACACCGCTGCTGACTGGAGGTCACAAAGCAGAACCTGCAGCTTTAATTGGACAGGATTTCCATCCAAAACGAACCATCACTATTTTAATTACTGCTTAAATGTTTCCAAATAGTTCCAAATCGTTTGCGGGGGCCTGACAGCTGCAATTACAATAAACTCGGTCTCCGTCCAAATATTTATGGACCGGAATATGATCTCTAGTCCTATAATAAAACAGGTTACATTTTAGGTTTTTCCTCTATGATCTCACCACACCCAAGGCGAGAAGTCAAAGGTAAGGGCGTTGGAACTACAGGACTGTAGTAACTTCAGAACTCTGAATTTAAGCCAAGGTGCCATCCATAGAAAAAATATATTTGGACGCCTGCATCAAGAGGGAGACACTTCTACAGAATAAATGGTAGATGTTGGAACGTGACGCAGATGCATTTATGACAGAACGTGGCTCTGCTACTCCGGAGTTCAATGGTGAGGCTTTACACCATCCCTCTCTTCCACTTTTAGATCGTGTTAACTGTTTGTTTGTTTGGTTGTTGTGCAGATACGGTGTACTTGGAGCATTTCTTTCACGATTTACCACATTTGAAGCAACACCACGGTGTGGAGCTGCAAGAAAAAGTTGTGAATCAATTGTGAATCTAGTCCAAATCATAGAAAATGAATTAGTCAAACCCTGTCTGATGTCGCTTCAGATTAGATCTGAGGTTTTGATGGTTTTTTTGGTTCATTTTTGGAGAGCACCCTTTTTCCAACTTGTTGTTCTTTAGTTTTTTATATTCTTTTGAAACTTTTATTGATTTGAGCTCTATTTCTATTCATTCTAGTAATTCACATACTTTTTCCCACCAGATGAACGTATGAATAATGAATAAAAGGTTTTAGAGAATGACACCAAACACACAGCATGAGCGTACCCTGAATCTGTGCTTCCTTCGCCACCGAGGTGATGATCCCCTTGCTGGCGTCCCAGTTCTGCCACACGGGCAGGGTGAGTCTCCGAGCCAGGTCGTCCAGATCACCGGACGTCCCCGAGGCGCTCTCAAAAAGAGTCTGGTAATACTCCGCAGAGAAGATCTGAGCCTCTAAGAGCTGGGTCAGAAGCAGGACGAGCAGGTCGGGTTTAAGGTCCTGCAGAACCCTCCTGACCTCAGATAGGACGTCTTGGAAAGCGATCATGACTCCTGCAGGTCAGTGAAGATCAGAGCTCCTCATACGATGCTTCCATGGACCAAATGCTCGAACCTCACGATGGAGGAACAGAGGAGCGGGGCGGCGGCGACGCACTTTAAGACGTCCAGAGTTTGGACAGTTTCACATGTGCTTTTCCCAAATTCGCACATGCACCGATCTGCTGCGTAGATCAAATCTGAAGAGCGCGTCTCTATCTCACTTCACTTTTTGGTGGACCAGGAATCTGGTGTACAACAGAAGTGGGAAGTTCGATTCATGCCGATGACACAAATATTCTACGTATTGAATTAATCAGAACACAAAAGACTGTGGCGAAATCGCTCACACCCCGTCCGGGACCTGAGAGCTGGCCTAAAGAGGAACCCGTGTTTGCCTTTCCTCACCTGGATGTGGGGGTATACGATCAAAAACTCACTAGTTTGGGTATCTGGAGAACCTACCAATCCTAGAACGGTGTATGGTGAGGCTCTGCCGAAACATAACTGCAGCTGCTTTCAGTTCCTGCTTGTTTTTGGTTTGTTTGGGCTCCAGCAATGCACGTTTGATGTCAGGTGATCGATTTGGCCGTGGCAGGACTTCTTCGGGTCGTGCTTTCGCACAACAGAGAGCTACAATAATGACGACTCGGTCTCCATCCAAATATTTATGGACCGGAATATGCAGTCCTATAACAAAACAGGTCACATTTCAGGTGTTTTCTTGTTTCATCTCACCACGCCCAATGCGAGACATCAAAGGTTAGGGCGTTGGATCCGCAGGACTGCAGTTGAGTCCTAATTTAAGCCAAGGTCCAATCCATAGCCAAAAATATTTGGACAGAATAATAATAATAATAATAATTTCTACAGAGTAAAAGCCTCCAGTATGCTGGCCTACAGAAGAAACTGTGTTTTTTGTATGATGTCCTTCATCGCCTGGACGTGGGGGCGCACGACGTAAAAACTCACCAGTTTGGGTATCAGGAGAACCTACCAATCCTAGAACTGCGAAATCAGACACCCAGTCACTTTTTGAGAGTCGTATTGTAGAAAACAACAATGAAATGGGAGGCAGATCTGGCTCCATTTCGTACGTCACAAATTCACTGACTCATTAGAATAAGCCCACCTCAACTCCACTGAAATATTAGATAAATGATTATCTTCGTTATCTGATTATATTATACTCCAACCCAGAAATCAGATTAAGAAATCCGATACAGAGATCTAGGTTTTACTCAAGTAATCACATTTCTCAGTGCACATATACCTGTACTATAATTTCTCGGTTTTCTCAGCCTGCGCTGGCACACACACTTGTAACACCAGAGAGTTTAACACGCTAGGCAGGTCCACTTTGGGGTCAGTTTCCACAGAGCTAGTAGTACTTTTTTCTTTTGTTTTTTTTACTCGCGGGATCTGGCAACCCCGGAATTAAGTGCAGCACCTGCTAAACGGCAATGGAACAAATTGGTTGAACTCATTATTAAAGTGTGATTTTACATCACATATTTCTGTGAGATTATTGGCTGGTTATGAAACAGATATCCGATTTATATCCGAGTCGCATAAACCCAGAGGCTTAACATAATCCGATTAAAATCAGAATTTCTGCTTATCGGATTACTGAGGGCACGTAAGCGTTCTCCATAGCGCTGAGGAGAAGCGGGCGAGTTGGCCTTTGGTCAATAAGGGGAACTCGGCAAGTCAAAATTGGTGAGAAAAAGGGAAAAATAAAATAAATCACGTTGATATTTTAAAACAGAAGAAGTACAGCTGGACAAAAATGACCATCATAATACGCCAAGTATTCAAAGAAAAGATCTAACCTATGTTTTATTTTTGGTCCATAATTTCCTCCTCACTCCATACAAAGTAAACAATATAAAACATTTTAAAGCCCGAACCCTTTCCAATCTAACGGGTGAGAGTTAGGCACGTCTTCATACCCAAAATGGTCCAGGAATTTATAGGAAAGTTATAGGATTAGCAAGACTTAATGAGCAATAGAAACATTGATGATGCAGCCTAAGGAGAATTCACAGATCAAAGCAGAATCGAACGATAGGACGAGTTTTACACACTGCCAGCCATTCAGAACTGCATCTACACCCCTCAGTTCCCTGCCCGGTTCATGCCTGAATATTTCAGAATTGCTTTCCTTTTAAATTTTTCGTTAACTGAACATAATGTTTTCATTACAGATCTAACCAGCCAACCTGAGTGAAAACCTGAATCTTTATCTTTATTTAATGTTTTAAAAAAATGGAGTGTGTACTCTCACCTCTCCTCACCTGCAAGCCCTGTCAAAATGTAAATGTGATATAAAATCCCACTATAATTTGGGTTTGGAGAACCTACCAATCCACAAACTGCGAAATCAGACCCCCAGTCATCTCTCTGTGTTCTGTGTAGGTATGAAAATGGGATTCAACAAGCCACAGACTCAGCGCCGTTTGATATGTCACAACAAATGGACTCATTAGAATAACCACGCCCCTCATTTACATAACTCCACCCAGAGTCTGATCTTAAAGCTTTCATTTTCCTTTAATTTAGCACCTTGTTTTTATCACAGATCACACAAGCAGCATCACAACCGGAGTGAAAGTTGGATCTTTTAATGATTATCAAAAAAAAAAAAAAAAAGAATAAATTTCGGATCAATTTCAGAATCAGCCAGTATTTGGTATGTTCTCCTTGTGCTGCATGCACTCGATACTGTATAACGAATCAGAGAATAAAATAAAAGTTCAGTTTATGTACTCACAGGAGAGACTACACTAACACACAGTCGGTCAGGTCACATTCAGTACTGTGCAGAAGTCTTAGGCCGCCATATCAAAGCTATGTCATTGTTTTAGCAACGCAATAATGACTGTATTTCTCAGTCTTTTTATTACAATGCAATGTGAAAATACAAGAGATTTATTAGTAGTTTTAAAAAAAACGAAAAGAAAAATCAACAAAACCAGCCAAAAAAAAACAAACAAAAAACAAACAAACAAACAAACAAAAAAAAACAACTGGGATGCCAAGTCGAGTCCTCTACAGTCTGAAAGAGCTTGATCAGGAATGGACTTTTTGAAGGGTAGCAGCCAAGAAACCATTTTTTCAGAAGGGTAACAGGGCGAAAAGGCTAAGACATGCTAAAGCTCAGATCAGTGGAAAACAGGATTATGGAGTGACGAATCCAAGCATGGCTAAAACAACAAATCTAACGGTGGCCTAAGACTTTTGCACAGTACTGTATTCTGGAACATCATTCGTTATTCGAGTCAATTTCAAATTTTTCCTCATCAGCAGTCCCTAAATATTAAAGAACAACAACCATGTCCATTAGTTTTGGATTCCATTAGTTATTCCAAGTCTTTTAGGGATGATTTAAAGAATCCTGGAGGATGCACGCTGTTTTAAAGACCAAACCCTGCCTGCGTTTATCGATGTCAGCCTAATAAACTGGTGCAAAGACTTCTCGCTCGGTCTTCCAGCCTGTATCGACACGTCTGCTCTACCTTCTCGCTGCAAACAAATGCTAGAGTCGAGATAAGAACTGCTAGAAGTTATTTTTTAAAATATCTTGTACGCCATCTTCTAGTACTTAGACACTAGTTCTGAGTTCAATACAAGTTAAAGGAAACGACTTAACGACTCAAACAGGGCTAGGATTACTGCATATAGACTTTAATTAGTTAAATAAGAACACAAAATTGATTTTTATGATTTCTAGTGAATTTAAACCATGAAATATGACCCTTTGCTCTGAAAGGTCCCAGAACACTTCAGTGCTTTTGCAGTGTTTGTGGGAATGGAATGAAGAGCTTAAAACATTTCTGCTGGTACCAGGTGATGACCCATAATCCCGACCAACAGCTCTACTCCGGGTTCAAGGCCGGGGAGGCGCAGTACTCCTTTATCCCTGCAGAGACAGAAAGCGAGGAGTGAGAGCAGGGCAGGTTGTTCATGTTCGCTGTGTGTTTATAAGGAACGAGTTTCATTCTAATGTTAGACCAACACTTCCTCCCCGTCCTCCACTTCTGCTTTTCTTCGTTCCACAGGCCGACTCCGATGAAGACGCTCTCATGCTTCTGCTTCAAAAACAGACTTCTGCTCGGGCTTTCTATTCTGCACTATGCTTAGTCTAATCAGAAAACCCAGCTGAATCGTTCTGATCACTTATTCGGTGTTCATTACTGTTTCATGGCTTCTACAAACTAAACCTGCATTAAGTGTCACAATGCAGTTTAATGCACCCCTAAAATTCAGAGACCTCACCAAAAAAAACCCCAGGAACCACCTGGAAACTCTTACACGTGGCAAACCCTCGTCACAGAAATGTGTATTTATAAAAGTGGGTATTTTAAAGACCCACGAAAATGGACACAACATTTTGTATAAGTATTGTGATGATGTTATCATGAAGTAACTTCAAATCATGACTAATTCTCTTATTTATTTCCTAAGCGCTATTGCAGAGGCAGTCTGTGTGAGGGGAACATTAGGGAAGTAATTGTATTTTATACCTTTTAATGTAAATGTAAATAATAAATTCATAAATACATAATAATAATAATAATAATAATAGTTAAACATTTATAAATAAACAACAAATTATACATAAATACATATTTACCTACCGAATACATAACAATAATGTTAATCATAAATTCATAAACATAATCATTAACAAAAATAAAATGTAACTATAAATTTATAACTAATGAATTGCATATAAAAAAATGCATTTTTGAAAGAAATACAATCTTAAAATTTACATTAATAATAAAAATAATAACAGTAAATAACAGTAAAACAGTAAATAAATTGATAAATATATAATCCATAATAAATTACAATAATAAGACTATAAAAAAAAATGTACATAACTAAATCACAAGTAATTCATAAATTATATATAAATATCTTATCTATCTAAATTATAAATGAATGTATAAAATATAATCAGTAATAGTAAAATGTAACAAACTAAAAATACATTATGTATTAAAATATTAATTTTCTGAGAGAAAAAGTGAAAAACAAAATTAACAATATTTTAATAATAATACATAACAACAACATGAATAAAAAACATTAAATGAACCCTTAAAGGACAAAAAAGAAATTTAAGAAATGCATATTTGTTTTGTACAGGGATTATTAAAGTACATATTCTGTGCATTTATAGTTGCCTTAATATTACATTTAACAGAAGTGTAACGAAAATAAATAAATAAATAAAATAATCCTCTGATCTCAGTCTGACTATCTGTGGGATGTGCTGGAGCAACAAAGGGATGACACAGGATTATAAAGAGGCATTTTAAAACCGTAACTAAGTCAGAAACAATCAGGAACTAACAGGATTGGTATGTTCTCCCCAGGTATAAAGGCTGGACTGTTTTAAAGCACATTCATTTGTTCATCTTCAGGACTGTGCCGGTTCATGTTTCCAGAAGGCGGGATGGAAAGCAAAGGTGGTGTGGAGAACATACCAAACCCCACACAGAGTAGACCCTGATGGACCGAGGCCGTTTCTTGAGCAGCTTTGTATTCTGTGCTATAAAGCAGGCCTTGTTCGGGGCCTTGAATCTGTCCCTGAACGTTTAATATGTAATGTATTGTGTGCTGGTGTTTATTCCTGGTTCCTCTTCTGACCTCGTGATTAAACAACAAAGTCAAGTCAGATCTATTTATATAGCGCTTTTTACAATGGAGCATTGTCTCAAAGCAACTTTACAAGTTTAGATTATCTCCTAATAACTACGTCCAATCCCAAATTGAGCAAGCCTAGGGCGACAGTGGCAAGGAAAAACTCCCTGAGTGTTACAAGAAGAAACCTTGGGAGGACCAAGACTCAAAAAGGGACCCAACCTCCTTGGGCGGCGTAGATGATAAATCTAAAAGCCCAAACTCAATCTCCACTGAGCTCATCGACCGGCCCACAGGGAGAGGAGCCAAACCAAAGCTCCTTACTCCACTAATTCTACATTAACAACTCCCTTCATACTTCCCAGCTCCAAGTCCTGGCCTGTGTGGAATTGGTATGTTCTCCGTATGGGTTTCCTCCAGGTACTCGTTTTACAAATATAAACGCTGAATAAAACGATTCGCTCCTGTCTGTTCAGTGTTTGAGTCAGTGAATCGTTTAGTAAGAATCATTCCGTCCTACAAACGAAGCTGTACGCATTTGTTCCCTATATAATAATTATTTAGGCTGTCCAAATTCTCAGTGGATAATCAGATTCACTGAATAGCGCACTACATTACCCATAATGCATCGTACATCATGTGTGTAGCTACAGATATCCAACGATGCAGGGCGATTTCTGTGTGAATACTTTCTCTGAATCGTTTGGAGTATCACCAGAATCAGGACAGAGATTTGCTATTTTCTCTTTATCAGTTCAGGGTTTGACTCAGTGAATCGTTCCATCAAAACCAGGAAAAGTGTTCAAGTCACGGAATCACTTGGTTCTACAAACAAGACTCTGAATGAGTCGGAGTTAAAATTAGTGAATCGTATGCACGTGGCTCCCAGTCCTTAGAATAGTGTTTGAATCAAGAAGGGGATTCACTCCTGTTTTGATTCTTGGGTCTGTGTTTGGCCCACAAGCAAGATTCATTCAGTGAATCATTTGGTTCTAGGAGTCACTTGAATCAGTGAATTGATCTCAAGATTCTCTGGTATGATGAATCTTCAGGTTGACTGGGTTTGAGCTTTTGTGCTGGACTCAGATTTAGTAAATGATCAGGACAGAACTCGGAGAAAACACGCACATGAACGAATCATTTAACCGAATGGACTTTAAGTCACGGTTGGTGGAAAACTGGACACTACACTGGAAGTGATAAAAGAAACGACAGAATATCTGCCATCTTAAAGTCAGATAATAAAAAAAATCTAAAACAGGCTGGTGATAAAGCATGGCATAGTCCAAAGCCATATCAACCACAAAGCTATAAAAGCGACTGATGCCACACATCTAATCTGGGTCAAGGAACTCAAAGTTTAAAAAAAAACAAAAAAAAAAAAACCTTCACCACAGAATCTGGAGGCGGTGCTGGACCAATGGAAGCCCTCGAACAGCTAATAAACAGCTTTGGTTGCTGCATGCAAAGCCTGCTGTGGTTTATAGGTCAGATTACTAGAGCAGAGCTGAAGGGTAGGTACTTTCCAATAACACTTAACGACAGGTTAACCCCGAGCTGAGCAGTAACACAGCGTTCACTTAGGGCTGGTATACCAGAACCTGCTGTGGTAATCTTGCTATGAGCCATAGAACTTTCCCCCAGTTTGACACTGAAATACAAAATGTGATCAATACGTGATACTAAAGTTCAAAAAAGTGCCTCGTCATGTTACAGACCACTCAACATCCCGGATCATGCTTTTACGTAGGTGTACTGTATGGGAAATCTCCAGGTACCTGTTCCATTTAAACAGGAGCAGCACCTGGAAGTACCTGGTCCGAGGTGAATCTGCTCGTTTGCTGGAAACCCAGCAAACGCCGCATGGATTTTGTTTAGTACAGTACAGGAATATCGAGGACAAAAGGTGACCAATCAAATCAGTCAATCGATCAAACAATCAGGAAATAAACTAATTAATAAAAATGTAAATAATGAATTAATAAATAACTGTGCAACAGAAAAATTTAAATAAATAAAATGAACTTAAAATAGTATATAAATATAGTTTATGAATTTCTGCATTTATTTCTATATTTATTTATTTGGCCAATTGAACATTTATTTATGTCCACTATTTATTCACTTATTTTTATGTTGCATAGTTATTGATCAATTCATTTATTTATGGGTTTTAACAATTTATTTATTGTTTTATGCCCACTATTCATTCATATGTATTCATTCATTCACTTTTATATCACATTTATTGTTTCACATTTATTCATCAAGTCATTTATTTATGGCTTTACTTATGTATTTAATCATTTATTTTTTATGTTGCACATTTCTTTATCGAGTCATTTATTTAAGGTCTTATTTATTTATTTATTTATTTATTTATTCATCTATTTATAAAACTATTGTTATCTGAAAGTATTATTATTCCACTTATTATTATTGTTCCACAATTTTTCAGCCCGTACCGACTGCTGCAATTTGAGATATCAACCACGTAAAATTTGGCAGGATAGTTAGGCTCATAATGGAATAGGGTTTATGTGATTTTGGCAATGGCTGGCCCTTGGGTGGTGGCTCTGTCGCCACTCAAACTCATGGTTTGGCACCCATGTTAACGAATGGGAAACACAGGGGCATGGACTGTAACTCAGTCGGTTTTTGACCTATGGCTATGAAATGTGGCAGCTTGGGCCTGGGTGCATCCTGAGGAGATGTGATGCCCCTCGGGTCCCTTGGGTACGCTCAGGGTCGACCATTGCAGGGTGGCAATCACACTCGCATTTTCTTCAGGAAATGCACCTCTAGTTTATCTACATGTCGGGAGTGCACCTGCAGCCGCTCGCTAGTAACACGGAAGTGGCGAGTAAGATATAGATTTGACATAAAAGCAGAGAATGATCTGCTTAAACCATGGTCAAAAAACAAAAAAGTTCAATCAGACATTTAATAATGCAGAGTAAAAGACGATTTAAGGCTAGCACTGCTCAGTCCACCATTCAGCAGGGAGTCTGTGTGCTTCATCACTTCGTATAGCGTGTGGAGAGCAGATGTTCAGCAGGTACCCACATGGTGAGGAACATACAGCTGTGTTTACTGCTCGTATGTAAAACACCTGTAACATAGTAAAGCACCGACACGGAACGGACTTAACGCAGGACTTCATATCGTACAGCTCTTAGTAAGACTATTACCAATGTAATTACACTTCATACCGCATCACAGCTACAAACACCCCATAATAATGAGTGAATACAGGAGGACACTGGAGTCCAGTACCAGTTCCGGTCCTCTTCTGGTACCACTTACTGAACTAAATAATGCTGATACTCACTCACCCTATATGTTATTATAATTAGTATATCATTTATTTTACACACACACACACACACACACACACACACACACACACGTCTTATATTCTATAATTTTATATTCTCTATTTTTTTACATTTTAGTTATTGTATACAATATTGTCTTATATTACATAGTATTATATTTTCTATTTTATTATTTATTTTATTTATTATATACACTACTATCTAATATTCTATAGTTTTATATTCTCCATTTATTATATTTATTTGTATTATATATACACACACCATTGTGATATAGTCTATAGTTTCATATGCTCCAATTTATTAGATTTATTAGTTATATGCTGTCTTATATTTTATATTCTCCCTTTTATGATTTTATTTATTATATATATACACACACACTATTGTCTTAAAGTTTTAATTTTATATTATACTCATAATACAACATATATTATACTAAACTAGTCCTACGAATAGTTCTACATTATTTTTTTATTTATTATATACACTCTTGTCTTATATTCAATAGTTTTATGTGCTACATTTTATTGTATTTATGATTTCATTTATTAGCTATACTATGGTCTTATTTATAGTTTTTACTCTTTATTATTTCAGTCATTATATGTACACACACTACCACCTAATATTCTATAGTTTTATATTCTCCATTTTATTATATTTATCATTTAATTTGTTATATATATAAAAAAAATAGTATTCTCTATAATTATTGCCTGTATATTATTATATTTTTCTCTCTTTGATACCAGCTTAGAGCCTCCAGTTAACCTAACACGCATCTGTGGAATGTGGGGAAAACGCAGAGCATCCCACACAGACACGGGGAGAACATGCAAACTCCAAAGAGGCGGAGTCGAACACGAAATAAGGATCGGGTAGGGTTCGGATGAACAAAGAGAAGGATGCCCGTTAAGGCTGGTGGAGGATATTTGGGGTTGTGTGGGGTTACCAAACAAACCCGCTGTGAGGAAGAAACCTGAATGACTTCTGAATGTCATCTCAGAAGCGATAGAAGAATGAGGAAGAGGGCAGAACAATCCCTAAAGCTCGGCATAAATGCAGTTACTGATACGAGAAACATGCGGATTATGTGATTTATCACCCGTAAGATCATTACACTGTGCAGGGGTGTACCAAACACCATGGGTTTATCCTCCGCTGTTCTTTACACCTTGTGAGAAACCCTTACTTATTAAATCCTCCTGCAGACAGGTGTTATGTAACAAAAACCAACTTCCTCCTGGCGCTGGTTAGACTCGCTGGTGGCCCTGCCATCTTCTTCCTTATGGGTCAGATTACAGGCTCAAACCACCCCAGATCACCCGCTGGGTTAGAGCTGACAAAAATCCCTCCATTAGGACACGGCAGGACGGGTTTCTCTGGACCACACCTACTTACCAAAAATACCACCTGTCTGAACAAGCCGAAGCACGAAACCAACCAACTGCCGCATTCATGCCACGCCCACTGCTCCGCTCAGGTGCAATGGAACAACAAACAAAGGAAGGTGGCAGTGCCAGTGTGTGTGCATTCTTACTCTGCACTATGGCCTGATAGGCTGCAGCCGCTGGAGAATCTGGAACCTCAGTCAGGAATGACTTTCCCTCATCACAGCTTCTCCCTTTCAGAGAAAACACAGAGCACTCAATGAGGAAGCGAGAACAAGAACCGGCTCACAGAGCTTCCTTTAATTCGACTTAGGTTCAGAGGATTCAGCGTGACCTCGACACATACACACACACTTCTATTTCGGTGCCAGGCTGGGCCAATAAGGAAGCGACCTGACCCAATCGGGAAATCCCACCGTGCCACTGGAGAGAAGCGCTGCCGTAGGGCAAGGGGACAGGCTCAGATAAATAAACCCAAATCCACAGATAAGCAAACCAATGCTCAGGCATTGCCATAGCAACCGTACTACAAGAGCCAGTCCATCCAGAGCACAGTTACAGCACAGTCAGGGGATCTGGGTACTAGGCCACAGTACACCATCTTATCTTTCGCTGCTAGGGTATTGCACCTTTATGGTTTTGGTACTATAGTGCAGTACCCATAATTCGATTTTGCAACTAGGATGCTGTCCTTGTACTTAGATTAGATTTCAGTGCTAGGGTGCACTATGTATAAGTAGATTATGGTACTACAGTGTTGTACCTATGTTTTTGGTGCTAGTACCAAACTATGATTCAATACCTGTATGCACCTTTTTTGCACTATGCCTATAAGATTATGGTACTAGGGTGCAGAACTTAATCTTATTTTTTGAACCTAGGGTATTGTACCTATGTTTTGGTACTATGGTGCGGTACCTATACACAGGGTACTATGGTGTGGTACTACAGTGCTGCAGCTATACATAGATGTTGGTACTATGGTGCGGTACCTATACACAGGGTACTATGGTGTGGTACTACAGTGCTGCAGCTATACATAGATGTTGGTACTATGGTGCTGTACCTGTACATAGGGTGCAGTATCTGTATTTAGATTTTGGTACTAGCATGCAGAACCTAATGTTACTTTTCAGGACTAGGGTATTGTACTTGTGCAGTGCCTATAATTAGATGTGGGCACTAGGGTGCAGTACCTATGCGTGGATCCAGAGGAACCGTTCCGAGCAGGTTCAGGCCCAGTTCCTCACACATCCTCTGAGCTCCTCCTGTGGTTGGAGGGAAGATCTGGGACGGATTCTGTTAAGCAGCAGAAAGAAGGATCGGGCGTGAGCACCAACCATCACCCTGCAGGGAAAATCCCCAAACACGCCAACTAACGCCCGGGGGCCGGGATTCAACCCACGGCCCTTAACTGCGGAATTACGCAACACGTCATCTTCTCATGACTCGCCTTGCATTTCGGACACACGAAGCCACTCATGTTCTCCACCACGCCGATGACGGGCAGCTCGACCTTACGACAGAACCCGATCTCCTTCCTCACATCCTGCAGGGAGACTTCCTGTGGGAGCAAACAAGAACTCAAACCCTAGCAGTCAGAGCAGCTCCAACTTAGCTTGTTTTCTTTAAACGGAGATAGTGGATTACTCTACAAACTCCTCACCAAATATTTTGTTTTAGGAGTGCTGGGAACATTACTCTTGTACTTTCCAGAAATCAGTCAGATGAAAAATGACCCAGATGTTCCTGAACTAACTACGAGATAATGTGTCCCATGGGCTAAGGCAGGACTGGGACAGCTGCAGAAACTAACATCTGCCCCCTGTTCTTCTGAACTGAAACCTGCTCCTTCACCAAGGCCTCCTCGACCCAGATCTGCATAAATAAGGAGGGATCCTAAGGAAGCCCTTAGCAGAAATATCAGCATCAGAATTTCAGGTCCACACTTTCCGGTCTGAGCACCAGCAGAACTGCGGGTTCTAACACCTGTAGATTTGGAGACCAAACTCTTTCAGACTCCTGACCTTTTTAAGTCCCCTCTTAGCTCTGTGTAGGAGTAAAACCCAATTCATTAAAAGTCTGATCAGTCCATTATCTTCATTAACGGATCAGGCGGGTGGGGCGTTAGGTCCTTTTTAGATGGTGAACGATTAATAAATGTCTCCATGAACCTCCTCAAACTGAAGAACCATACTTCTAAAGAACCTCATTTCATATTACAGTAATCATAACGTAAGAATTTAATCTCTCCCAGAAACATTTTAAAACCATTTTACCATCTGTACCGAGGGAGCCAATACTTGCAGATCTTGCACACGATATTGTGTGTTTGTGACACCGATCTCTGAAATAAACACAGAGCTGCACACTGACGTCAAGTTCCTATAAAATAATCAGTTCTTCTTTCTACTAAAGAAGAAAAAATCCCAAAAACGCTTCTGGTTTTAATTTTAACCCTTAACAGACGCTGTTTCGCTGCATGTTCATACGAGCTGCTTAAATCCAAACGCTACTTTTACCTGGCTGTTAAATTAAGAACTGGCTTTCAATTTTAAAATCAGCACTCAGAGGGATCAGGGGGGGTCATAATATAGGTCTGACTACCAAAAAAAACTAAAACAGAAACACCCCATAACCATTACTCTGTTTAGGCCATGCCATGACAGGCTTGGTTTAGTTGAACTAAATTTAATTAAACGTTTTTCTAAAATATAGAGAACTACAGGAAGCACTAATACTGAGCAGGTGTGGGTTAGAGAGGCGCCACAACCTCTAAAAACCCACACAGATGTATGTATGTGAAACAGGCGCCCAGACGAACCACAACACGACTAAAAACCCCAATCAGAAAACCTCCCATCAAAAAATAAAAGCTTAGAAAATCATAGGAATGCAAACTGTTTATAGTACACCGTGCTGCACAGATCACACCAAGAGCACGGCATGGCGCAAGGCTGGAGGAGGTCAAACAGTAGCCATGAGGAACTGAGAAAAGGACCTGCTCATAAAAACATGGAAAAAAAAAAAAAAAAGGTATAAAACGACCTCCAAGCTGTGAAGCACGGTGGAGGAGCATCATCAAGCTGCACAGACACAATAAAATTAAGTTATTAAAGCTTATGATTTAACATTTTATTCATAGGCGCTATTCTAATTTGTTTGCTTCCATACAATTCTGTAAATCACTCATATATACGTATACATTTCTTTTATGCATTCTGTTTATTTTTACCCCATTATTTCATCCTGGTTTTTTTTTTTATTAATGCATTTACCTTTCATTTATTCTTCCATTTTATAATTCCTCCAAACTTCCTTTTTTAAATAATGCACTGATTATTTTACTCTATCAGCATGACCTTTCTTATTTTATTGATCTATCCCACTTTTGTTTTGTTTGGCGTTTAATCCTGACCACACGCTCCGCTCCATCGGGTCGCTCTGACCTCATACAGGTGAGGGTTTACCTGTGGTGTGGTGATGACGATGGCTCCGTCGATCCCCGCCCCGCTCAGGTACTGCACCACAGACAGGTGTTCGTCAGAGGTACCCGGGGGCGTGTCTACGATCAGGTAATCCAGCTCGCCCCAGTCCACGTCCCTCAGGAACTGCTTTATCATTCCTACACACACACACCAATCAATCAGTGCGTGTTAGGCAGTAGATCAGGGGTTCACTAACTTTTCCCAAAGTACTGCTTTCTTTCATGTTTTATTTATTGAATTATCTGACCTCTCGTCAATAGTTCTTGCTTTTTTTCCTCATTTGAAGTGATTTATTTGACTTGCTTTTAACTATCTGGAAGTGTACTGTTTTATTACATTTCATTTCATTCTTTGCTGAGTTTTATTTGCATTCTATTATGCCACACCATTTGAACTTTTATTACTATTATTTTTTTAAATGTGTATTGTTTTACTTTGCATGAATGTTAATGTGCTTACTTTACTAGTTTTATTTGTTTTACTTTGTACATTTTTTTTTATTCCATGCTTTATGGTTTTGCTAAAATAACTTGAAATACTTTTACTCTGTGTAGTAATATCCTCCTTTTTATTTACTTTGAATTTATCTTGCTTATACTATTTTGTTTTATATCAGTTATTTATGTTTTGCATTAATTAACTACATTTCTTATAGCTGTGCACAGATTTATTTCCCTACATTTTACGCAGGGTTCAAAGTCACCTAAAAGTTTCTGCCCCCCTGCTCCAATTATATCACATTTTTGTTTATTTTTATTTGTTTCTGTGTTGGTCGGGCTCAGTGTCCGACCTCACCTTCATCACAACATTATGATTATTATTATTGTTGTCAGTTTCAAGGAAAGCCATAATTAAACACTTTTTGTGGGTTTGACCCACTGGTGCTTCTTTCAGGCCTCACATTTTCAGCATACAGTACGTTCTCTTATCCAGAGCCACTTCAGTCTTGCATACTAAATCGGATAGTAGATGTGGGTTTAAGGGGCATCGCTCAGGGCTCCAGCAGTTGCCAGGAAGGCAAGTGCCAGAGCTGTAGTCAACAAGCCAAGTTACCTAAACTACAAATACCGACACCAACACAACGCTTTCCCCCCAGTCTCACTTCCCCAACCCCCGACTCTGAGAGGCTTCATCCTTCCATCCAGCTCAGTGCTCAGAACAGCTTTCATCTAGCTTTTAATTTATCAGTTTGCTGTATTTCACGTTTTAGAAAATCTCTACCTTGGGTTTAATCTCTTGCTTCATAACTCATCTTGCTTTTATTATTGTTAATCAACGCGTCTTTAATCATCTATATTTAATCTGTTATTTACTGGATTTGTTTTTTTTATCGTTTTATTTGAATTTATCCTGCTTTAATTTTTTGTATTTTTCTCGTTTTTTCCCATTCAAATTTATTTTTTTCATTTTCGTTTTTTAATTTTTTATCTCATTTTATTAGGTTTATTTTGCTTTTTTTTCCACTGTCTAATCAAATTATTTTTGGTTTTATTTTCACACTTTGCATTAATTTCTCTCATTGTATATATTTAACTTTATAAATTGATAAATCTTGCTTTTACACTTTTAACAATGCATTTGAATGCAAATCTTTTGTAGTATATTCAAATATACTATTTTTATTGTTTGTAATTTTTTCATTGATCAGTTTTTTGACTTTCTTCCACTCTGTCAAATTATTTGCCTTTTATCTTATACTCTGAGAACAATACGTTCTGCTTTATATTCACTTATTATGCTTTTATTAACTTAGCAATATTGATTTTTTTTATTTGAATTCTTTTATTTTTGTATATTGTTATTTTGCTTTTTACCTTCAACTTTTAGGCAATTCAGATTGCTTTAGTTCTTTTTTGTTTTTTGCTTTCTATCAAATTATTTCGCTTTAATTTTTTCATACTCTGCATTCATTTCTCTCATTTTATATTTTTATATAAACTTATTATGCTTTTATAGCTCTAAACATTGGATTTGAACAAAATACATTTTAAAAAACCAATTTTTGTATTTCATCATTGTCATGTGTATGAACTCAGATAGTTTTTATTTTTTTGAATATATTGTTTTTATTCTTTTACTTTTGTAATTTTATTTCTTTGCTTCTAACCTTTCACTTTAGTGTCTCGTATTTTTTTGCTTTCTTTCACTGTGTATCTAATTATTTTATTTTTATTTTCATACTGGTGTGTTATTGTGGGTGCCATATAGCCTGGGCGTGAACGGCGGGCACAGGGACTGGCAACAGATATCTTTACAGATGATGTAATGGCTGAAGGTGGCACCAGAATGAATTCTGAGGAACATCTGATCTGCTCCAGTTCCTTGAAATGCCTCAAAACTCAGTGGGCGGGGCTTCTTTCTGCAGAAAAGATACCCATCCCAAAGCCCTGCTAAAGCTAACACAGGTGTACTGCAGAAAGGGATGGAAAAATAGTTCTGTAATGGCCAAACCAGCCAGCTGATTAGAGCCGCCCTGAGCAAGCAGAAGAGAAACGTAAGGGAACCCAGTGTGCTCCCTTTTTTATTAATGTTCTTATTTTATGTTAACACATCTACTTAAGTATTTATTTTTATACTTTTTTTCTTCTATAAAAAAAAAACTTTACTTTGTAATGAATACTGTGGATATTCATTTATATTGTTATACTTTTATTTTTTTTAATATATCTTTTTATTTAGCTTTTAAGCTTTTGCTTTTTGGCACTTGATCTCTTTTAATCTTTTTCTGCTTTTGTTGCCAATGATAATAAACCGCAACATTTCAGTTAAAAGATTCCATGTGAGACTGTCGAGCTCAAACACCTCACCCTCACAGAGAGAGAGTGTGCAGAGGCACAGCTCCAGAGTCCCACTACAGTTCTTTACACCAATCCACCTGCTAAACTCGTGTCCTATGAACTCGCCTGGTTTCAGAGTCGAGCCGTTACTGCTCCTAGCAGAAGTGAAGCTAATTTTAAAGCTGCAAAACATTACACAAACCCCACCCCCCATTTATCAAGCTCTTTAATCTCCCTGGCAGTGACCAGACCGGTTAAACACTAGGGGCCACAGCTATTCTATTCTAACATGGAGGAAATGAAACGACTGATTTAAATAAGCAAGAGGAACCGAGTGCAGCGCGTGGCTGGAAGGCGTAAACAAAGACACCTATTATCAAACGTACGGCTTCTGACACCCACGCGCCGAAAAGAACAAAAAGAGAAACACCAACAGGGTATAAGATCGCCCCCTACTGGTCTCCACGCTGCATTCCACTGCTGTTAAAAAGCAGGCTGGTGCAGCGTGCGGATGCGTTTAGCCAAAGCGCCATCTGGTGGACAAATGAGAGAAACAATACAGATCTGTATTATTTTATTTTAATATACACAAATCAAATATATTATCTATTATTATACATTAGATTTTTATTGTATTACATTCTTAATTTGTATTGCATTTATTATTTTAGATTTGTAACTTTTAATTTAGGTCTTAGCTTGTAACATTATTAAAAATGACCACACATTAATTTATTCCATTTTAATAACATGCACATTTCTACTCGATTTATAATAATGTATTTTATTCATTTTTATAATTACTTTCTATTACTAATTTTACTTTGTATGGATTTATGTACCTTTTAACTTCTTGATATTGCAATTTTTCTTTACTTTTGTAACTTTTTATTTTGCTTTTAACATTTTATATTGGCAATTTATCTCATTTGATTTTTTTTGTGCTTTCTTCCACTTTCTATATTATTTAGCTTTTATCTTTCATTTTAATTCTTTAAATTTACTCTTTTTGCTTTTATTATTTATAATTATTAACTTTTATAATTATCTTTTATCAATTTTACTTTGAATGCCTGTACACAGCTTTTATTTGATTCATTTATATTGCATTTATTCTTTATGCATTGTATGGATAACAGTAAAAGTTACAAGTTATTCTTCTTTGACTTCCTGAAATAAAGATAAATGTTACTGAACTCTGAATAGCACCCGCACCGGCGCGGCGCCGAACCCCGACTCCCTGAGCCCTCTGAGCTGAGCCCGGCCGCGGTCTGAAAGGCCGTCGGTAAGAACTGCGTGAGATACGCACCGCTCTTCTTCGGGCCCCTCCAGATGACGGCGTCGGCGGGGCTGGCCAGCAGGAAGCCGATGGACATGACGGCCAGGTTTCCCTCTACGTACTGCGGAGGCAAACAGGCACCGGCTCACGCCACGCAACCTCACGCACCGACCCACACCACATCCACACACCACACCCACACCCACAGCCCCACACACCACACCCACCACACCCACACTCACCACAGGAGACCAGCCTGAACCGCTCTGATGGACCTGCACAACAGACAGACAAACAAGCGTGTGGAAGGCTGTAGGGGTCACAAACACTGTGCTCAAACCAGAAACGATAAAACTGCACCATTATTACTAACCACCACGGACTAACCGATACGGTTTTATGTACATTTTTATCCCATTCAGAATTAAAATATAAATGCCTTTTATTATTTATAACTTTTTATTATTTTGTTTGATCAGTTTTACTTTGTTTTGCTCAAACATTATAGTTATATTTTACATTTTTATTTTGCTTTTAACCTTTTGCTATGGCACTCTCTCTCTCGATGCATTTCTTTTGCTTTCTTCCACTTTATCAAATTATTTCACTCTATTTTTATTATTTTATATCATTTATAAATTATTGATTTTTATAATGGTTTTCTTTAAGTTTACTTTGTATGAATTTTTATAGCTTTATTTTATAAATTAATATTTCACGTTTATTTTGCTTTTAAGCTTTCAATTATTTAATTTTATTTAATTTTTTCCACTTCCTATCAACTTATTTCACTGATTTTCATTTTTATTATTTTATAGCTTTTATTTTATCAACTTCTATGAAATTAATTTTATTTTTGTATCTTCTTACTTAGGTTTTAACCTGTAACATTATTAAAAACAACCACTCATTATTTATACCGTTTCATTAACATGCACATTTTTTTTAATTCAATTTATAATGAAAATATCAATGCATTTTATTATTATTTTTAAAATATTTTATTTTATTTAATCTTACTTTGTATGAATGCATGTCCCTTTTATTTCATTAATCTATATTGCCATTATTCTTGACCATTGTATTTTTTATTTTACTTTTAACCTTTTATTTTAACAATTTCTCATTTTACTTCTGCTTTTTGCCTTCTCCCACTTTCTATCAATTATTCCACTTTTATTTTAATTCTTATTTTATAGTTTTTTTATTAATAATTATTGATTTTTTAAGTATCTTTTATTAATTTTAATTTGTGTGAATTTATGTAGCTTTTATTTTATTAATTTAAATTGCATTTAATCTTTTTTGTATCGTTGAGTTTTCAACCTATAATATTATTAACACATTACTATAATTGATCTATAAACTATGTCTGTAATAAAACAGAACTCATTTATTATTTCATTTGACTGTGGCTCAGACCCCGGGTATTTCACACACCTGTTCCTAACGGCACACGGCTGAGGGGGGTCATTACCTGCTCTCCTTCGAGTCCCATTATTTTTGGTATTGAAGGTCCACAGATGTCCACGTCCAACAGCGCCACCTGTTGTTGATAAAGAAACCAAATTGGGACGAAACGAAGCTTTAAGCTGCAATAAATGTTTGAAAAGCTGCCACACCAATAATAAAGCTTATTTTTATCCAAATAAACTCTTAATCTACACAATCCTTATCAAACTGAACGTGAGACAGCCACAGGTGCCAATGCCCTTGGCACCAAAACCCTTTGCTTATCAAAACGTGCCTCCTGCTGCATGCTGGGAACTGAACAGGTGTAAATCGTAGGTATTACGGAAACGGAGACTCTGTTTACAATCTACACGGTTTAAGTCAGCCAGGTCCAGATGTTGGTTGTTTTGTGATCTCACCTCTTTGGAGTCGTCTGAAGCCAGAGCGTGAGCCAGATGTGCGCTGAACGTACTCTTCCCAACCCCACCTTTACCCGACAGGACCAGGATCTTATGCTTCACACCGGCCAGCTTCAGCTTGATGTCCTCGATAGCTGTGAATACACTGCTGTGTCACACAAACACTGCACATTTTAATGCAAGGATCTTGCTTTGCACACCTGACCAGGCTTCTGCTGCTTTGTGGAAGTCATTTATCTGTACTTTCAGACCCTCATGGTGGTGATTAGAGGAGAAAATGAGTACTGAGAGCCCTAAAGGCCTTTATTAAGCAATGACCATGAATCTGAATCCTACCGGGATCTGGCGCTTTGGGGGCACCGGAGGCACAAATCTTCTGGTTTGGGCATCCTTGGCATGCTGAAGATTTGCCAGCTTCCTCACTGCTGGTGCCAGGACAATCTGGAAATAAAATAACCACACAAATTAATCGCGAGAATTTCTAACTACGAATAATTTATCACCTTGTTTATGCAAACAGTCAAACTGTTTTTCACCACAAGTAGGCAATTCGTTAAAGGTTCGACACCAAATTAGTTATAACCCATCTATAATTAAATTTATAACTCAGTTTTATATCCAGAATAACTTTAACTCGTAAATATTTTTAATCACCTCAGACTGAACTAAAATTTTCCATCATGGATACGGCAGCCTAAACGAATAATTACTGCAAACAGAGTGCACTAGCTCCTTAGTTCGACACGCCGCACATAGTGCACTAATAAAGGACATGAGGCGCGATTTGAAATACGGCCTCGTTGTAACGAAATGTCACAGCAAACTCCAAAGCTAAAAGGACACTCAGAACAAACGTTTAAACGACACCATAACGAATCGATTAAAGAAAAATTCAAAACAAAATTTGAATTTTTCTAATGTTAGTAAGTTTAGAAAGGGGGAAACTCACGCTGAGGCGCTTCGTTTGGAATATCCGCCATCTTTCGCACAATACTGCTCCGGCTTAAACAGCGTCCTCATCTAGAAGGTTCCACGGTAACTCGTCCAACATCAGATCACCTTCCCTACATAGTGCACTACGGAATAAGGGAAAGTTTGATTTAGGATGGAAAATAGGCAGTGTAGAGTAGTGAGTAAAGTGGCATTTGGGACACAGGTTTGGTAAGTTTGATAAGTTACGCAGGGACTCAATAAAAAAAAAAAAACAAGAATAAACACATTGCGGTTAATAGGAACGTGACAGCTTTTTCGTAAAGCAAATACAAATAAATAAAAAACAACAAAGGTTAAAGGAAGTTATGGTTCAGTGTTATGTAGTGCACTGGTCTGTCCAGCAGGGTGAGACAAAGGAGACACTGCTTCACTGTTAAGCTATGAAATCGATCGACGTTTTCATTTTGTTTTGTTTTGTTTTGTTTTGTTTTGTTTTCAGGTTGTTTGTTTGTTTTTGTAACACAAAACGTGGCCAGAAGTATGTGACCACTTTTAATGAGTGGATTCAGATTATTTGGACATACCCATTAGGAGCAGGTGTGTAAAATCAAGAATTAAAGCTAGGAGCATCTTGTTAAAAAACAAATATGACTGCCCTATTCACTGAGAATGAACAGCGAATACAATCCCAACAGTTAAGGGCTTTGTTGGAGCCTGGGGCTTGAACCCTCAACCTTATGACCACAGTGTGATGTAAAGCTACAGCAGAATACTGGACGCTGGTGTACCTGCTAAGCCAGGTCATGAGATCTAAACAGTCACACCTGTAAGGTAAACAAAAGGAGTACAACAGAACAGAACAGAACCATTTAACCTCGTAATCCCCTGTAACTGAAACGCTGACCTTAAATAATCACTAGTGTGGAATAAATCAGACGGTCACAGATTGGAGGCCCTGCCCCGATCAGCCACCCATGGAGACCGGGCGTGGCATGTGCGCGTTCATCGTTGTGCACCCAGACTCCAGTGGATGGTTGTGTGTGAGTGCGTGGGCGAGTGTTTGCATTTTATGGCTATTATGTGGCCACTGGAATGGCAGAGCAGGTATGCAGGATGAAGAACAGATGTATTATGGGGTCTGGAGAGGCAGGGCCACGTTCCTAAGAACAGAATAAAAGATCAGGAATCCCGTCTGAACAAATACTTTTGTGCTTCACTGAATAAAGTGGAACCAAAAGTTTGGAGCCTTTCCCCTAGCAGACTCCTGCAGAGTTCTCGTGGTATTGTGTTTTCCAAAGGTTCAGTCCTGACCAAAAAAGCTTTACACGAAATAAAAGCATGATTTTACATTATTTAGGGGTTATACTGGCTATTTTGGTTCTTTAAAGGTTAAATCAACACGTCAGAGTTCAAGAATAAAGGTTAGAAATGTCCTTAGTAACTGAAATTACAAAACAAACTGTCGTTGAATGATGCTTTATCTTAGGTACTGCAGTGCTTAAGATAAAGGACGATTTTGGGTCCTCTCTCTGCCAAAAGCTGCCACTGTTGGACCCCTGAGCAAGGCCCTTAAAGCACAGTGGTTTGGATTGTAGCTTCTGCGAGTCGTTTTACTCCCCACTTTTTCCTGGTTTTATGTCTTTAATAAGAAGCTTTGCAACTAATACAGCCTCTAACCCTCACAAAGTACAAACGTGATATCTTTAAGAAAACCCAAAAGCAAAGGGGCTTCTGCAGCTATAAATCTCACTGACACGCTCTCATTTCTCGTTGACATCAAAGCCGCGGAGTCACGTTACAGCTATTTAGCCCGAGGAATCAAGCGACGAGTGTTTTCACAGCAGCAGAGGAGCTTCCTGAGAACTTCGTATCTTCCTGACAATACCTGCTTGAGCTTACCTTTCACTGTTTCTATAGACAAACCACACCCTGGACATTGCAGGCTCTCCCTCAGGCTACGCAACATCACGACTCAACCGTACACATCGTACACACTCTTATCTAAGTGTCCTGTCTACACCAGTCACTCGCAATTTAATTAGTCAAGCCTTACACTCTTTGTAGAGCACCAGTTTATCACCAAATGTGTGAGAAAATGATTGAACGTTTAAAAAACAATGTTCCTCAAACAGAGACTGGAAGGGATTTTTATATATTTCTCCCTCTACAGAGCATAATGTCATTACACCATTCAAGGAATCTGGAGGAATTTCCTAAAAAGCCTAAACTGCAGAGGGGTGATCTCCGCTCCCTCAGCACGGCACTGCATCAGGGAACCATCATTCATCAATAGCTGATAGAACCACATGGGCAAGGGATTCCTTTATCGAAACCTTTATCAAGCTCTACAAAACAGAGTTACATTCACAGATACCACTTAAAAATTTTACTGTGATAAAACAGAAGCCTTATGTTATAACCATGACCAGAAGGGGCGTCGGCTTCTCTGGGCTCGGAGGATCTGGGACGGACCATCATACAGTGGGGACGGGGATTGTGTGCTCAGACCCCATCAGTATCACAGATCTGTTTTTTGGGACCATCCAGACTGTTATGAGGAACAGGGTCCAAAAGCCAGGCTCTGGCATGGCATGGGGTTGGGGTCAGGGATCTTGGTAAAGGTCATTTTCCTCTTCTGCGATGCAGCATTAATGCAGAAAAGTACCCTGAGATTTCAGAGCAACAAACTGCCTTCAAGGCGACATCTTTATCAGGGACATCCCAGCATTTATCAGCAACACACAAATCAAAAAAGTTTGGAAAGAAAAAATATAAATCCCTTCCTGTCTTTCTTTGAGGAACATTGCTTTTAAACATTTAAAATCATTTGCATGAATATGAATGTGTTTTATTATACAAAAAAAAAATTTAATATCTCAGGTTCATACTGTCTGCAATGACATAAAGGTAAAAGTAAAATATACATAATTTTGCATTTCACACACCGTCCCCACTTTTTTCTGATTTGGAGTTTTCTCTCTCTCTCTCTCTCACTCTCTTCTCCCTATCACACACACATATATATATATATATATATATATATATATATATATATAGTAGTATATATATATATATATATATATATATATATATATTATATATGTATATGTGTTGTGTGTGTGTGTGTGTGTGTGTGTGTGAGGAAATAGGTGTGTCATGACCCTGTGTTAGTGCCACGCCCCTGAGCTGACTCGGGTGAGGGCGATTCGGTCACTTGTGCTTTATTTCATCTGCTGTTGCTGGAAGGCTGCAGAAAAGCAGTGTAGCAGTTTATACTCAGCAGAAGGAAGGAAGGGGACCTACTATTTTTGGTGCAGTCGGACCAGTATAAGGAAAGTGCCGCACATGCATTTCCTCAAGATACAGATGCAAACGCAGATGTGGTGTGTGTGTGTGTGTGTGTGTGTGTGTGTGTGAAAGAGAGAGAGAGACAGAGCTGGATTACTGAAACATCAGTCAGTTTGACACTCTAAAAGCAATTTGGATGGCAGCAGTGGACTGGCCACAGCTGTATAAACACACACACACACACACACACACACACACACACACACACACAGACGCGTACGCGCACGTACACACTCTCCTGCGTCACAATCCAACTCCATGCAGAGAAGTGAAAAAGCAAACGGAGAGAGAAGCAGAAGCAGCAGAGTGAAGGAACCTCACCGGGGTCCGACTAAAGAGTGAGGCTGAGTGACTAAAGAGTGAGGCTGAACTTTCTGGACTGAAATCCAAACACAGAATACCTCCTGTGAAGCATGGTGGTGGTAGGGTTAGGTTGTGAGGGTGTTTTCCTGTACGGGTAATTAGTCAGGACTGAAGGGAAACGGGCACTACACCCAAATTCCCTGACCCAAGACCCTCTGCTGGACACTTACAGGTGGGCAGGGGTTCACCTTCCAGCACAACAACCCTAAACACACTTGCAAATAACTACGTAGTCGGCTAAGGGTAGGAAGGTGAACGTCCCCGAGTGGAAAAGTCAGAGTACTACGATGGTACTACTGGGCCACTGAGAGAAAACTGAGAATAAAGTCATAGGATTTCAAGAATAAAGAATAAAATGCTGAAACTTTGGGTTGATATTTGTATCATACACTCTCGTCCATTATAATGGCAATATTAACATTAAATTCTTGAAAAATAACAGCTTTATTCTTGAAATAGTACAACTTTATTCTCAAAATATTATGACTTTATTATTGAATTATTATGTTGTTCTCAAAAGCCAACCAATACTGGAATGCTCTAAGTAAAATATTGAAATAAAGCTGGAAAAAATGAAGCAAGACTGACAATGAAGCAACTAACAGAACTTCAGTCAGCCGGTTTAATTGGACTTATTCACGAGAAACAAAGCATTTCTCCAAAATATTATATTTGCAGCCCTGTGATGCTCATGTTTATTCGTAAGAAGAGACAGAGGCTTTGGATGCTAAACCTCGGCTCTGAAGGGTCAGAACACCTGGTTTTGATGCCCAAGGGATAAAACCTGCTTCCCAATCCCTAAATTCCTGAGTAAGACCCTTATGGGGCTGGAATGGAGGCCAGAGAGCAGACGGATCCTAGTGGAAGTCAATCCGTAAAGAGTACTTTAATATAACGATGCGTGAGATGAGGCGTCCCGATGCAATAAAAAGGGGCACTCCGGTTCATCCCACGGCTTTAATCAAACGACAGAAAGATGAAATGCAAATCTGAATAACAAAGAGCTTCTGTACAGGCAGGAAGAGGGAAGTATCGGGGACTTTCCCCCATAATCCGACCTGTTTTATATAGAGAGGCGACTCTGCAATACGGAGCGATGCTGTATGTTAGGGCCGTTTATTCCTTAGAAGGGAAATTATAAAGGACGGACCTTATGAAACAGTCCCTCAAATTACTAAACCTATTCTTGTGGATTGCTATAGCAAAACGTTTCATAAGAAAATAGCCAACATGTTTGTGTTAGCCATGGTAAAGCCAGCCTGGTTGCCAGATGTTTCAAAATTTTAAGGCAGAATGACATCTCTTTTGACCAAATCCAAAAATGATAAATACTCTGTCCTGTAGCTTGGGACTTTACTCCTGAACATCTCTCACATCTAACATGCCCACTACGAGAACAGACTGTTCGCTTACTCACTTGCTAGAGAAAATTAAACATGTTTACTCTTCCAGACTCATATATGATTAAATGACTAACTTTGCCACAATGCTGGACTAGTTCCCAGTTCCAGCAACAATGGTCTGGTATGATCACAGTTTAGAGACTCTGCACTCTTTGGAAAAGCATAAAGGAGTATCTAATCATCAGTTATTAGTACAGATATACTTTTATGTTCATGTTTATGTTTACATTTATTTTTTCGCACCGCATTAGATTCTGTGAAACAGGTCATAGCCCAAAGTGGATGTTGACTGGATATTCCACATGTGGTGCATGCGGTGCATAAAAATAAATGTTCTGTTTTGCAGAATGGTCCGTCCTGGGGTAGAACAAAAGTTCACTTGAATTTCTTATAGACAAAAGGCGTGATTTTTAAACGCCGATGCTCTCACGTTATTATTTACTTTTTATAAACTGGGTGGAAGGAAAAAGCAGGAGGATTTTGAGACACACCCCAGAGAGGAAAACACAGAATGAGGAAGCATTTGTGACGTCAAACTTTCCAACAATGACTCGGGCAAAAGGCCAGCATGTGGTAAAAAAGCCAGACTTCATAAGAACTCTGAATCATCTAAGCTCCAGAGTCCATTCTCTATCTGGGTTTTAGAAAGCTGGAGACGTGACCCAGCCAATCACGGATCAGGAAGGAAAACCAGTTGAGAGACTTGTCTGTGGAAGGTCAGGAATATGATGCCTGTCACCGCTCCCGTTCACCGACATTCCAAACATTACTCAGGAAAATGGCAAGCAGTGATGGCACAGATGATTTAACAGTCACGCTGCGTATTCCAACGGTGCCAACGTTAAGCAACGGGCACAGCGAGGAGACTCTTCTCAGTCCAGAATCTGTGTCTTCATTTCAGCTTTCATCATCATGAGTTCTCATCAGTCACATTCTCATTTCAAATCTCCTGGTACTTTATGGAGCCGTTGATGCCATCTATAATAAGTGAGGATGGCACCACAACGAAGATCCTCCACCATACTTTGGGCAAGGCAAGGTCTCCTACATTTGGAGTCGGCTAGGACTGGCATCACCGCCCGGTTCTGTAACGCTTTCCACGGGGTCGATCTGCCTTCATCCCACTCTGGTTTTGTGCACGTCCTGTGATTCCCCTCGCCACAAATTTGAATCTGGGTCCACCAGACCAGGGGTGCCCAGTAAGCATGGCGAGGCTGTAGAACCATCGCTCTTTTTACTCATCTGACCACAGAAAGCGTTTCCAAAGCTGTTGTGCTTAGATAAAATTTTCATATAAACAGTTGGTTGGTGTGACTGGGTGACATCACCAACCCTCTCTAACCATGGCCTCGCTGCCTGTGAGGAGAAAGATGGGTCCCGGCTGGTTTAAACTTTTCAATTATTATAATATTATTTTTATAGGAAGATCAACAAACTGTAATCTGATTTAATTTGTGGATTCTCGAACGTTCCCTTTGTTATTTATTTCGATGATTTGGACGGCAGACTGAACTCGTGGGCTTTGATCGGAAGGAAAATTCCACATCTATGAAACACTGTTACACAGTGACGTCCTAAGACTGGCATGACCTTGGGGCACGTCCACAACACCACAGATCGAAACAAGAGAAAGAAATGAAAGGAACCGGCCAATTTTAGAAGCAGACGAAGTGCCAACTGTTCCACTGACCAGTTTGTTCCATTAAAGGACCTTTTTTCTACCAGTCAGCTCCAAAATGGATTATTCTTCTCTGTACCAGTCAGTCCCAGATGAGGCTATTCTCTGTTCCAGTAAGTTTCAGAGCCAATCCAAAGAACACTGGGTGCCAAGGCAGGGATAATTGGAAAACATACCAAAAACCCATGGCACTATCACTACCTGCTATCTTAGTTTTTTGCCCGTGAATATGGGAAGCTTTCCTACATTGTTCCTTTTTGGTGTTTTGCCTTTTTGGACGTTCTCTTAAATAAGGTGCAGATTTTAGCAGCTAAACTTCTCCAGCTCAACCAGACGCTCCTGACGTTTTCCTGGCTCATTCCGGACATATCTGAAGCAAAAAGAAGGAAAATCTGGACAGGAAACACCGAGAGCCAAAAACCTGAGGATGCATTGTGAGTGTGAATAAACATGACTGATCGTACAGATAAAATGAAGAGACACTTCCAAGCGTTTGTGTCTGTGTTTGTGCGTCTCCTTTTCGGGCGGCTCGTGTCGGAGGGCAGTGGTGGTGCCCAGCTGCTCTCAACAATTTCCTCAGTGAGTAAATCCACACGCCCCTCGCTTCCTAAATTCCAGTCAGAAACAGGAAAAAGCCTTTCCCTTTTTATCCAGCTCTGACAAACAAAACCAGCAGTCGAGGAACGACGGAGAGCCAAATCCTGAGCGAGATAAACGCACCTGAACGTTCAGACCTGACCGCGAGCTGGTGGGGTTCTTCTTTGCACCCTTCAGTTCCAGTGCAGTGGGTGCAGTCCTCCTGCAAACCAGTCACTCCCAGTTTGGGTGCTGGTACCAGTTTGTTCTATGCACGCTTCAGTTCCAGTGCAGTGGGTGCGGAGCTCTGATTAATCGGTCAGCTCTTGAGAAGAAGTCGTATAAACCCTCTAGTCCAAGATAAACAGGTGTGGAACTTCTTGATGCCAGTCAGTTCCAGTTTCCAGTAAGTGTGCTTTTTCTCAGCTTCTCATTCATCCGAAGAAGAGAAACAAGCCGAAGAAGATCTGAAAATGTAGGACTGTGGTTCCAGACAGTTTGTAAACGATCAAACACCAGAACAACCACAACCTCTAACTCACAACACAGTGTTCATTCCTCTCCAGTAGGCACTTTAGATGCTCAAGAGCGTGACAAGCCCCAGAAAGTCCAACACATGGCATTAAACAAACATGTGTGCCAGTTTAGAGGAGTCAGTCCACCTACTGGAAACTGGAAAGTCCACAGGAAACCAGTGCGGACAGAGATAGGAATAAGATCAGACGTGTTGAACCAACCAAGCAACAACCAGCACAGTATAAAGTAAAGCACATCAAACACAGCTCATACAGTATGAAGAATATATATATATTTTTTAGCGACAGTTACCTTTAGAGCTCTCTGTACCGTCCAATAAAGAACAGGGTTATCATCAAAATAATCCACCTCATTCCAGAGTAGCAGCACAGAAACTGACTCTCTTACAGTGGAACAGTTCCAGATCCAGTACAGGAACCATGTCAGTGAAAACCAGTGAAACTTAAGAGTCAGGGCTTTGAGTCAAATTTTGAAATGAAGTGTGGTGCTGAAGGAAGGTGGCGCTTAGTCTGTTCCTCTGTATGAAGTGATGAGAAGAGAAGAAAGAGAGAAAAGAGAAGAGAAGAGAAGTGATGGGAATTTGTAGAGAGTAGAGAAGCGGCCGGAGGCCATGGAGTTGTGCAGCAGGAGATTTTAACACACTGGTGAATTAAAGGTCTTGACTCGGATGAAAACAAAAACAGTTTATTTCTTCAGGAATTGCTTCCTTTAGATCTCTTAACCAAACACGGAGCCTGCCTCCTCTGCTTTATTCTCTGAGTTATTGATAGAAACGATCGAGTCTTGTTAATATACTTTAGTTTGTTTGGAATGAACAGTTTGTGGTGCCTTCAGTGTCTTCATCAACTCTTCCTTCTTCATCTGACGTTCTGATCTGCAGATGTCCATGATCGATCAGTTTTACTTTAAGCCTGCTTCAGCTCCTTTTTCCTGACAAGAATCGGCGACACCCTTTAGAGTTCCAGTTCTAGAAGCCCAGTGAGGCAGCGGTGAGGAAACGCTCCCTAAATATTATATAAAAGAGAAAATAAACGCAAGCAGAACTAAGACTAAACAGGAACCACCGTTGTTGGGTGACCGAGAAAATATTTGCAAACACATCCAGGACTGGAGTCTGAGATTAATCTGGGGAGAGGATTGCAGCAGAAGTATTGTGGTAAGTGGGCAGTGGGTTGTTTGGTGTCTGGGGTAAGTGCTGGGTGTTTCTTGGAGGCCCAGAGAAGGTTTATAGGACCGAGCCTGCACTGACAGCACCATACACACTCTGAACTGTAAACGTTTTGTTCTGCTGTTTTTTGGCATTCGAGAGCTTCTGGTTTGAGTCTCCACCCCTGCAGGATTTGGTTGCCCCTCCACCCTGTGTGTTTGTGCTGGAGGTGGAGTGTGTGCACGCTTTCCCGCCCTGATCTTCTACTACTACTGCCCAAGCTACTCCAAACGCGACTCAACTCGGCTTGACGCTCGGCCGTCTGAAAGGCTCGCCCGCTGGTTTGTGGACTTTTCCTCGGACTCTTTCTCCTGCGGTGAGTTTGTGAGGATTTCTCTCGCTCATGCTTCATTTCTGCAGACGGCATTAGACTTGGAGAACGAAGAGGTCTTGATTTGATCTGAGAGGGCATGTGTTATTAGTTATGAGGTGCATCCTGCTCACGTCGAGCCTCTTCTGCATTAACAGTGTAGTTAAGACATGTAGCTCAAAGTTTAAAACTCTGTTAAAGTCTCGGAGCTGATCGAGATGAAGTGTGGATGTTTGGTGTTTACGCTTTGTGTGTCACGGATCTGCAAACAGCTTTAAAAACATTACAGTCAGTAAGGAGCAGCACGTTCAGGACCCTAGGTTTAAGATAGCCACAGTGTCGCCCCCTGGTGTCTGTATTTCGTTTTATAGATGGACACGAATCATAAGATAATGAAAAACAAACTGCTCAGTCCAGCCTTGTTACATTTTCAATCTGCTATCCTAACTTTTGCACGTCTGGGTTTTTCTTACAGACGCGCCTCTGAGCGGGGCTTCGTGAGTGTGTGAGTGAGTGAGAGAGAGTGTGTAATTGGGCGTGCGAGCCTTCAGCACATTCCAGTCTGGTATATCCCGGGGTGTTTTTGGGAGGGGGTGCGTCTGCCCGTGTTTTCATGGGGCCTATATGCTGGGGGTGGATTTCCGGACTGCAACACAAACACAGTCACTGCCACAGGCGCCATGATCCCACCCCGTATCCCACCCCATATCCCACCCAAGGACAGAAAGGATCTAGCCTGATCGATTCTCGATCTATTCTTTATTTATTCTTTATTCACTAGCTGGACTGATTTGACCCAAGTCCTCCAGTGTGAGCGGTCCAGTCCATCTCAGCTGTGCATACTGGGCGGTTCAGACTGGTTCAGGCTTCGGTTTGATGAGCGTGGGCCGTTTCGGAATCTGAGAGTGCCGAGTCTGTTCCTGCACAGGCTGAAGCGCGACTGGAGGCTTTAACAGGGTGATCGTGTTTTGCTACGCAAAATAGAGGACACTAAGGGCAGGGTTGGAGGGCGTGGCACAAGTTCGAGTAAGCAGTGGCACTGTAAACATTTAGCCTTTTAACCCTCTTGTTCCAACCAGCGTTCTGTCCTTGGCGTTCAGGGTCATATTTGGCGGCTCCCTAAAAGCTGTATTTTAAAATAATCTGGGTTTCTGTTACTTTGTACTTAAATGCATTTTCTGGACAAAGTCACGACGCCTTATGCCAGTCAGGTGATAAAGCTAAATGCCACATTTATTGTCCATTCAGCTCATCCTTATAAATAAAAATAAACATGTAACTAAACAAAAAACAAGTTGAACTTTTACCACCTTTTATATAACGTCTATTCTTTTCATGGATATAGAAAAAAGTTAAAGAAATTCAGTTGCCATCTGAACCCAGGTATATATATATATAAATATAAGACATACTCACCGAACTGAAATGTACGTAATAGTTTCGTCTTTCCAACATAATTCTGATGAGAATTTCCTGTAGCTACTCTTTCAGCTTTTTCAGCTACTTCTTTCACACTATGACCTTTGGCACACCCAATTGCAGTCGCTCCTTTTTGGATCTGCTTTGCGACCCATTTTTTTGTGTACTACCTCTTCTCAATCTACAAATCCCGTCACACACCCCACCGCACTTGCCACGCAAGTTAAACACCCTAGAGGATCAAATTTTTGTCTGGGAGCTTAGTTTGTCATTTAATAAACCCTTACACAGTTACTATCACAACATTTATACTTTTACTTCTCCATGGCTGATGATATTCCCCAAATATCACAGATGTTATAAATCATTTTATTTAAATGCATTTTGGGACAAAGTCATGATGCCTTTTGCCAGTCAGGTAACACAAACCGTAGTTATAATACAGGAAAAAGCAGCATAAACGAGCTTTCTAAATGTCCTCAGAAATAAATCAACATAGAATCAAACAAAACACAAGTTTAACTTTCACCACCTTTTATATTGTACGTTCTAAGCGTCCCACAGTTCGTACCGCTCCATTTAGCTTTATCTGCGACTCCACAGTTACTTTGAGTCTTTGAATCTGGGCTCAGATATGATTTATAAATCACAACCACTATAATCCATTTTTATTGTAGTTATTAGTGATGCGTTTATACTCAACTGATATTCGGCGTCAACCCAGTGCTGTGCGTAAATACCCACCGAAATGCACCAGTGCCAACATCTGACACCACATGGCACGACATTGCTTTTTTTACATCTGTAAAATAAAACTAAAGAAGAAAATCAGTTGCCAGTCTAACCCTCCTGATGTGCCCAGGTATATTTGGTGGTTCGGTGCTTCCTCTCACACGTGAGGGTCACGGTAACGACACAAGCAGGTTGGGCGGGTAGATAATTGACCCACTGCGTCCAAAAAGCGAGAAACACAGAAACAAAGAAACGTAAAAACGCACTCATGATGAGGAAAACCAACACTGTTTAGATCCCAACGAGGACGTGTCTGGAAAAAGTGGCCGTATGATCAGTGTAGGTTACGTAAGGGGTACAGTGAGTTGGTTGGTACGTTGGCACCGGGTCAGTGGGCGTCTGGTTCACCCGTCATGCATCTCATGGACCTCTGTTCTTTTAGAGCATCAGCAAAACCGCCCTAGAGTTTTGCATAGAGCTGTGCCCGCTGTGTGATGTTAACCGATACGTAACGATTTGCATAAAGCAGCAAACACGAAGCAGCAGGAGCTCACCTGCTCAGCCACTGTCACTACATTTATTACCTTAGCGACATTAACTCCTTCAAACTAGGAGCGTGTACGATTTACAGGGTGCAGACAGTTTGCCCTGGAAATGGAGAATGAATTGTAATAATAATAATAAAGCAGAAATAAGGTTCAAATAAGGATGTAAGCTTCACTGATTCTATGTTTACTCATTAATTGGGTAAAAAGGTGCTGGGAAAATATATTAATTTAGCAAATATGTTGTTAATAATACCGCTAAAGGCTTCACCCACACTTTTACTTCTCATAAACAGGTTTATGAGATAACAGGGTTTGTTTGGAACACCGCTGCCGTGCAGCACCTATTGTGCCCTAAGGTTAATGCCACAGAGAGCTGGCAGCCTATCGTGAACCTGTCACAGGGCTCCAGAAGCGCACCGCCCGGCCTTCACTTCCCAAACTCAGGCACTGATTTACACTGCTGAGCCACCGAAGAAAGAAAAGTTCGAATAGACTTGTTGCGCAGCAGTGCTGGAACGTTAACCAGAAGGACCCAGGTTCAGGTCCCAGCCCCTCGTAGGCCCTTAACCACAATAGCTTGGGTTGTACATTGTTAGACTGATTCAGGTTAGAGAACCTGCCAAATGCTCTAGACATTTCCACCCACTCAATCAGCCTGCTTATCAAAAAGCAATAGGAGTCCAAACTCAGGGTTCTTATCAGCGTTTGGATCTCTGACTGATCTGGTCGACGGAGGCCTAAGCTGAACCCTCCTGTTATTTTTGAAAGGGGCTCAGGGGGACCGGACACGCCCCGGATGCTGATCCCGCGCTATTTTCTGCCACCGTTTGAGTTCTGTGCCAAAACTGAGGAAGGTTTAGCGCTGCAAAGAGACGAGGAAGAGTTACGAGTACGTTGAGGGAACTCATTGTTCCATTTGGGTGTGGCGTTTCGTGTCGGAGAGTGGCAGCGTATGGAGTGGGCGTAGTAAAATCTGGACCCAAGTGGAATTCCTGACATATCTGGCCGTAGTGAAGCTGCGAGGGAGAAGGAGACAGCGCTGGCTGCTGGGTTACCACATGTTTAGCCAAATGCTTCGAAACACAACTGAAAGCAAGCTGCTGTTTATAAACCGTCAGTCGTGGTGCACCCTTCTCTTCATCACGTCACTTTCTCCAATGTTTGTGAGATCCTCCACTGATGGAAATGCAGGCAATCCATCCTCTCCTCACTCAGCCGAGATCAAAGTGCATGGAGACGGTCCAGAAATCACGTCAAGTTCCTCCGTCACAGCGTGAGACGGCTCTGAGGTGTAAACGGACAAAACCAGCTGCAGCGAGACGAAGCCCGAGTTCATCCAGCGGCCAACGCCAGAGGCCGAGGCCCGACCAGGAGGCCGTTCCAGAATAAAGGAGCTTACTTACGTTTGTTTAAAGTTCCTCCAAATGAGGATTAGATTTACAGTAAGACCTGCTGCTTTATGTGAGCGCTAAAAGGACTCGTTAGTCTAAAACTCTTTTAGCGAGACGAAGATCTTAGGTCTTTGAGGAGAGAAGACCAGATTTATTTCTATTGCGTTTTTTTTTTTGTTTTTAAACAACGGAGCATTGTCTCAGAGCAGATTTATGATTTTAGATTATTTTCTAAAATCTAAGGTCAATCCCAAACTGAGCAAACCTAGGACAACAGTGACAGGGAAAATCCCTAACCCTTATAAGGAACAAACCTAATTAGGACTCAAAACGGGAACCAACCTTCAAGTTATCTCACTAATAAAATGATAGTAACAGCTTTGACTAGATATTTAAAAGCTTTGACCTCATTAGATCTGAAGACCAAAAGTAACCTAACCGGCTGATTCAGGAGGAATCCCAATCCTGATTCTTCAGTCGAACGGTAATTCATGACATTTTGGTGCTAGAAGCAGCTCTTAATCCTGAGATTAGAATAAAACGTAGAGGAGAATCTCTCAGCAAGACTGAGGCTTTGCAAAGTTTTATTAAAACTAAACGATTAAAACTAAACGATTAAAACTAAACGGCTCGGCCCATGTGAGAAGTGTGAATAATCTGAGGTTATACGAGCCATTCTCGTTCATTAATCTATATCTAGAGATTCAGAGGCAGATTATGAAACATCCTGCTCATCTTAACGATTCACGAATCAGGTATGGAGTCTTTATTCAGTTCAGAATGACAGGACCTTACAACATCTCTGCTTTAAGCAAGCAGCAGCTCAAATCACATAAAGACGTGAAGATAAACATAGAAAAGGGTCTGCATCAGGCACAAGTTTCTAACGTTTGTTCTTTCCTGAGTTCACTCTTACTAGATTTCTGTCATTCAGACGTGACATGTATATATACATATATAAGACATTTTTATATTTAAAGACTCAAATTTGAGTCTATTAATTGGTGTTTAATATGATTTATAAAGCACGACCTCCACTTTCATTCAGTTTTTTTTATTAGTGATGTGTGTGCGCTCTACTGATATTGGGTGTCAACTCAGGGCTGTGCCTAAATACCCACTGAAACGCACCAATGCCAACGTCTGATACCACGTAGCACCAGTCTAGTGTATGCACACTCTCTTAGAATCACTGCAGTTTAATATGTCGGGTATTTCAGTTCTGCAGGCTTTATATTCTCTGAAAAAGAGTCGATCCAAACTTTCTGCTGCGCCCCAGGAGAAGCTCCGTTACTTTCTGTCTGCATTTCACAGTGTGTAATCGTGTGGCACAGTGCCGGTGGCAGCCCGGGAGAAACCACGTTTACAGTGGGTTTTGGGAAGAAACGCTTTTTAACACGGGAAAGTAAGATCAGACTTCCTCTGCTCACACCAGGGACGCGTTTCAGGGAAAAGTCTAAACCAAGTCCGGCCAAAGAAAATCCAGATAAAACACCCATGTGGAAGAACGATGTCCTGTGGACGCTGTAGAGACCGACGGTACAACCACGCGTACAGAACTTTAACTAGGCAATTAAAACTCACCCAGATATAAATGAGGCGGGTTTAAGATCAGAACGTGAGCTCTGGATGATCTGTATGTCATTAGAACTGTCTCTTCACTTTTGAACATAATTAGTCCTCAAATTTATAATTCTGTGATTAAAGACTTAACAAACAGACTCGAACACTTCAGATTCAACTCTTAGCTCCGTAATATTTAATGAATCCATGATCCTGGATAGACATCATCCTTCTGTTCTGGTTCCTTTTACACGTCAGTATTTGTATTTTCTATAGTAACCAGATCTGCTTAATGACTGTAGGAAGGAATGTAGCTCGAATCAGGAGGAGTGTCGATAGTCAGGACGTGGTTCCTCCTGGTGATTTTTCATCTCCTTTTTTATGTTTATCCGGCCTCAGTTCCAGGATTCGGGCAGGATTCGGTTCGGGTGGGGTCAGGGTTGTGAGGAGGTTATGAGGACGTTACAATCCCCTGACTGCCGGGCCTGGCTTTTGTGTTTTCTCCATAAATAAGCCTCCCGGTTCCACCAACACCACCAGGAACAATAAGGAAGAAGCAATTACAATCCCCGGCCATGTCTCCTCTTTTATGGATTCTATCCAGGTCATAAAGAGCAGGCCTCGCCTCTGAATCCGCTCTGGAGCTTCAGTTTATGAAACGTCACCATTACCGAGGCAGGATTCACAAACGTGCTGCCACTGGACGTCTCAGTCTCACGAAGAAACAAGCAGATATCAGAGCAAGTCCATTGAACTGTGGGTTAAGGATCTCAGCACGTTTCTGTCCTCATGTTTTTCCTTCCCGGATTAATCCGGAGCTGGAAACTGTGGGCTACAGTGCGGTCGAGCCGCCGATGGCGAACACCTCCAGACCGCAGCTGCTGCAGAGCTAAGCTCCAAAACATCTACCGCACGGATTCCCTCTTCCCGCAGGGAAACTCATTTTCGTTTTTTCCAGCGGCCCGGGCAATCCGAGCTCCGCCAACGACTGCCTGACCTCTGCAGGATTCCTCCACACGTCTCACTCCTGGAACTGTTCTCCGAGTCCTAAACTTTAGCTCGAGCTCAGCACGAGCAGGAAGATGTTTTAATCATTTCATCATTTAGACACCATTTTTATTTCACAGCTACCACCAGAAATTGCAGATTCATTAACGAAAACTATTAAAAGCATTTATAACGAATATATACTAGATTTTCAGCTTTTCGAGCTTCCACAGTTCAGCACGGATAAAGATCGAACCTTCTTTGTCTAATTCTCAACCTTTATGAAGTCGTAACTAAAATGTAAACAACGTAATAAGCAGTAACCTTCACACAGTGATAAACAGCCTGCAAAGAGACCCGCTTTAGTTTTGCGTAAATAAATAAATTATAAATCTATTAAACCACTTCAAAATAAAAACACATCAACACGTAAAGAAATTAAGATTAAAATCCGACCCGTTTAATGAAGCTCACGCCGCAACACTTTAGAGACGTCAGTTAACCGAGAGAAACTCGCGTACACGTGGGAGAACATGCTAAATCCACACAGGACCCAAACAGGACTCAAACCCGAATCTCTAACCACTGCGCAACCGTGCCCCCTTATTTTATTTGTATTTATTAAAATCTATATGCTTTAAACGAGTGCTTCTTATATCATGAGACTAAACAAGAAATCAAAGCAGCTCAACAAACTTTGGGCTGCATTTTTACAATCTAGAAACTACTTTTATTTTACAATAAAGAAGGAATCAAAACGGAAGCCATCCTGAGAGCCTAAAGCAGGGCTGATCTGGTGATAGGAAGCGAGCTTAAAATCAGGTACACACACTACAAGGAAGTATTCCCACTTCTATCCTGAGAGCTCATAATTACACCAGTGCAAAATCCGTGGGGAATCCGCGGGACGCCCCGCTGCGATCAGGACCCTGATCCGTCCTGTGTTTTCCTCTCCTGTCAGCTGATCTCCAGCGTGGAACCTGGAGCCCCAGCGCCTAGACTGCGGCTTTTATATTACCTTAAAAAAATAAGAAACCCGAGTCAGCGTTTCCACCGAGGAGCGTGAAGGATAGACTGGTGCGATCTGGTACTGACGCACGCGCACACGCACACGCACGCGCACGCACGCACGCACACTAAACCGTGACTAGATGCTAATCCTGAACATTCTCCAGCGCAGTTCCATTACTGAAGATAAAATAGCTGAGTTTTTAGCACGTTTAGTGTTTAATGTACGGTCTCATGGTTACATATGTTGGTCTGGTTCTAGATAACTTGATCTGAATCCATACATTCCTTAATCTCTGCCCTACCATCACCTGATCTTGGAGTTGTATTATCTGGGCTCCTGAACCAAACAAAAACAAATCAGATGTTCTTAAGTGCCACAGATCCTGCTGCCAAAAATAACTGTGTCCACTTTATTTTTATTAATCAGACCCTAGAGGTTTATCCATGTCCCTCTCATGAATATGAGCTTTATTTAAAAAAAAAAAACACTATATAATATTTAAAAGTTTTGTATAAGTATTTTTAAATTAAGCAGTGTAGTGGAGTTTAAGAGAAGAACTGGTGTAAGAAAATGGACTAAAATGCAGTGAGTGTGTTTCGGAGAGTCGATGATAACTATAGTTTGGGGTGAAGATCAGGATTTACTGCATTACTGAATATTATGTTTAGCTATGAGAGATTTATATTAAAATAATTCATTAATTTAAAAAAATCCAAAGTATTTTGTATATTTTGGTTCCTCGTGTCTGAAAATGTCAAAAATTGACCTAGAAAGGCTTTTTAAACCTTATGTACATTTACTTTTATATGTCTACTTGAGTAAAATATATAAACTTCAACCTTACTCAAGTATTTTTTTTTTTAGACTAGTAATGCTTTTGCTTAAATAAAGAATGTCCAGCTGGACTTAATTTCTCAGCAGAAGGAATCAAGCTGAGACGATGATAATGGATTTTTCTTTCAGTGTTTGATTTTTATTAGAAACAGAATAAAAGTGGCATTATTTAGGTTCTGCTTTCTAAAGAGCAGAGTCGGAACAGTTTTTAGTCAGGACAGGACTCCAGTCAAATGTAGATAAGAAATCGGTTTCACAGCTTAGCTCTGAAGCCTGGTCCAGGTTCTCTTATCCAGAATGATTTATGACTGATACCATCCAAAAAATGGCAAGAAAAAGGGGTAAGGGCTTTGCTCTAGGGCCCAACAGCTGCAGGAATCGAACCCTTACCCTTCTGGTCAGCTGTTCAGTAACTTAACCCCTGCCCACTTGGACACCTTTCAGAGCACTGACTTTCTGCTTGACCCTATGAAGTTTATTTGAAGAAGCTTCAGCTCCAGGTCACCAGAAAACGTTCTGTTTCATCTGAGAGGGATCTAAGGTTTGGGAAACTTTTCCCACGTTGCCGCAGCAGGCACTTACAGTCGGTTTGTTTTGTCCTCAAAGTCCTAAAGACGTTGTAACTCTGACGAACCGCCCACCATCTAAGTCATAAACATTCCAGAGATATTTCTGGATTTCACTCAGCAGCTGTAGGCCACCATGATCTGAGCTGTTTGTGTGCTCTGGTTGGGATTTCTTTCCCGCCGAATCTCCCGGTTCCTCCCCTTGAACAGTTTTTTAAGTCACTCTGCAGAAGGTCACAGCTGCTGAGGTGTAAATCTCACCCGTGTGCAGACCTGTGACTTGAACATGAGCTGAGGATGGGAGGAGTCGAGCGAACCTCCATGACTGATGGGTTTTACATCTGGAGTGTGATGGAGCAGATCGTTCTTCGACCGAACGCCTCTGATTTAACAGGAAGGCATGTGTAACGTTTCTCGTTTTAACCCTCCTTATCCTGGTCAGAGCTGGACTGGACTGGGGTTGGTGTGAGGAACCTATCTGCAAATTCACTGGGCACAGGACTCAAGCCCGGGTTCCTGTGATGGAGAGCTGCTTGGCATCTCCTAATCAGGGGTCTGTAATCACCGTCCAGCTGAGAGACAAGCTTTACAACAATGGGTCTGTGGATATTTGAGATCATCAGACCCACGTTTGTGGTTAATAGTGTGTGTTTGTGTTAAGAATTACTTACTAAATAGCGGATCACATCTGAGCCACAAAGCAGCGTCTGGACTCCATAACCAGACCATCGGGTAGAACAGACCTCCTGCAGCTGGCACTGGGTTATAAAACTCGTAATGTTCTTCAGGGGAACGCAAAGGATCTTAAAACGCAGCTCATTCGATGTCTTATTAAAAGCTGCGCATTAAGGATCATTCTCGTACTTTGTTCAGAGACGCTTCGCTCCCTCGCCGTTTGGATCAGAGGTACATTAGTACTACTAATCTGATAAACACACCTAAAGCTTAGGGATTTCACTCAGGCAGAAGTATACAAGTACATGCTAATAATGTCAGAAAAGTAAAAAAAAAACAAAACAAAAAAAAAGTAAATGAGTGCCCAATGGTTTGCTGGTATGGTTTATTTTTGGGAGTAGAATGCTTTATCGCACAAGTGTTTAAAAGTAGATCTGCTCTAAATAATAAATGGTTGAAGCTGCAGTTTGTTGGACTAACATGCAGTGAGAGTCGATGGTAGCTATAGTTTGGGTTAAAGATCAGGATTTACTGCATTACTGAATATTACCATGGCTAGATACAAGAGATTAATTAAAACTTATAATAAAAATCATAAATGATAAAAGTATTTTGTTTATTTTGGTCCCTCGGGTCTGAAAATGTTTTGATGCTATTGTTGTGGTGGTTAGAAAGGCTTTTAAAGAATTACTTTTGCCTTTTTTACTTTAGTAGCATGAACTTTTATACTTCTACTTCAGTAGAATGTACAAACTTCAACTTTTTTGAGTATTTTTATGTATCAGATTAGTAGTATTTTTATGTTAGGCCGTGCGCTCGTCATTCAGCAGCTGATTTCACAGTAGCATTACGGGAATCCGAGTTCCGTCCTGGGACTTCATTATAATTATTATCCACCCGTCTGTCTTCGCCTCATTATGGGATTCCCCATGCTTTGAGTCTCGGGAGTTCCTCCTGGCCAGCCCACATCTGCCCCAAACACGTGACCGTGTGCAAAGCCTGGGCATGGGTCCAGAAGATCAGGACGTCTCTAAGTGATGCTAAATCATTATTATGATTATTAATATTATTATTGGCTGTGGTCCAAGCGCTGTTAGTTAGTCAGAGCATAAACCAATATCGGCCCCAAACAGAGTGTCCTTAGTAACCGACGGCTGAACTTAGTCATCTCTCTCCGCTGTGTTTGTGAGAGTCCCTAAGGTCCGAGAGGCCCGGCTGAGGTCTGAGTCACGGAGCTTTGCAGAATTTCTCTGAATAGCTCCTCAGACGTGAGCTCAGAGCGAGCGAGCGCTGCCACAGCATGACCTCACGGATTAAATAACGGAACACTCCGTTCTCCAGATGAGCCGTTTGCAGTTTGGGGAATCCTCCTCCAGCTTTTAAGGCACGCTCTATAACAACAGGTCGGGACGTCACAGGTATCCCGGCGTAACGAGGTACGGGTCGTGTGAGGAGGGTTAGTGCTCACGGATCAGCACAGGTGCAGCAGGAGTGAACGTCACGGCAGAGCCATAAATCAGTGCAGAGAGAGGCGCAGGCCGAGCAGGATCTGAGCCCAGCCGAAATTTCCACCGAGGAGAATGGCGTAAGAACAGATCTACAACTCCGTGGGGGAAATCAGTGGGGAAGAGTTCCACTGTAACCAAATACTTTTGTACCAATACTTTCGTACATGGGGAGAACCAAGCATTTCTCTTTACATAAATGCAGGGCACCAATACTTTTGGAGCTGACTATTTCTGTGTTTACTGTTTGTTTTTGTCTCTCTGTGGTTTAGACTCGTCCTCCTGTCCTGCTCTTAGCCATGTTGGTGATTCTGGCCTTCATCATCCTCTTCCACATCATTTCAGCCATTCTGCTTTTCATAGCCACCATCCACAATGTGAGTACGAACCACCGGAACATCTGAGATTGGTTCCTCTGAGCTTTTAAGGAACCTAGAGGACTGACAAAGATGAGCTTACGTTCACTAAGAACTGAGATTAAAGATCATTTTTACCAAAAGTAAAAATAGTAACACCATGTGGCCAGAAATATTGGGATACCAACCCAGGTTTCCAAAAGTATTGGGACACTAACCCAGGTTTCCAAAACTATTGGGACACAAACCCACATGTGGCCAAAAGTATTGGAACACAAGACACTAACTGGTTTAACACTAAGATTAAAATGTATAAGATTGTAAAGCGGACTGAGGTGTTACTAAAGTGTGACGTCCTTTCAGCACTGAAGAGTGAGTTATGTAAGCATTCTGTACACACGGCCACATTAGCTACCAACTTCCCCATCGTTAAGCTTTTTAAATGACAGATGAATAAACGCTATAAACATTTCTTAATCCGCTCTCTCTGTGCTCTAATGTTTATAATACCGACGCTCAGGCCTGGTGGTTCACATCGAATGGAGAATTCTACACTGATCTCTGGTACTCCTGTAACATCACCTGTACCGACATCCCAAAGAGTGCCAGCGCCGACGCAGGTAAGATCTCACACGCCTAAACCTTCATCATCATCATCATCATCATCTGTTCCACAGACTGTAAGGGTAAACATCGGAATACCACAGCAGTACTTACTGAGAAACAGGACGTTCACTTTTTTCTGGCCAAAAGTACTGGGACACAAACCCAATATGCATCCAAAAGTATGAAAATAATGAAAAATAAAATTAATGTGAACAAAAAGCATGACAAATAATATTTAGCGCAGTAAAAATACACGATAGACTTTTTGCCCAGCTGTTTACGGAGCAACATCGGGAGTTAAAAAGGCACATTTTTCTTTCCTTTACATATAATAGCTATACTCTTTGTGCTCCTAGTTGTACTTTTTCCTCATCGTACTCATGATAATTGTCTGTACTAGCATTACTTACAGTACTCGCGTTCTACCGGTACTTTAAGGATTAGGACTGGGTGTGTTCTAGTTTTCTATTGAACAGGACGAGCCTTTAATCCGAGCGTGTCCCGTCCCGAGCAGGTTACCTCCAGACGGTGCAGGCCACCATGATCCTGGCCACCATCCTGTGCTGCGTCGACTTCTTCGTCTTCATCCTGCAGCTGTTCCGCCTCAAGCAGGGCGAGAGATTCGTCTTCACCGCCGTCATCCAGCTCCTGTCATGTGAGTCACACGGGCGACACATCGGACGCTTCTTAGGAGAGACACGTAGGGTTAATCATACAAAAGAAACTCGCAGTGGAAACGAGACGAGGTTTATTTATTATTAAACAAGAGAAGGAACCCGGCTGAAAAACCTCAATCGTTATTAGTACAGAAATCTTAATAACAGACGCAAACATGCACGCGTGCTATTTTTTAACCCTGCGTTTTATGATTAGGGTCACAGGGCTCAGATTTATCAGATTTATTCCTATATCTGTTTTTGTAACGGAGCATTTTCTCAAAGCAGGTTTAAAAACATTTAGATCCACAGCTCTACCTGAAGACCTAGGGCGACAGTGGCAAGGAAAATCCATGAACGTCATAAAGAAACCTTGTTAGGAACAGGACTAAGTAAGAATTCCTAAGTGTATAATAATAGTTCAAATGTACAGAAGCTAAAGAGAAGTAAAATAGAGACCGAAACAAAATGTTGGCCGGACATTACCATTGTTTTTAACGATAATATTAATTAAAACAATCTAAAAACACAAAAAAGCATTTAGTACAGTACAGTACAATACAAGAATTCTTATCTTTGAGACTTTTATAAAACCTGAAACACAAATATCAAAACCGAAAACAAGAGAGAGGAACATAAGGGTGTTGTTTTCTGCCTTTCTGCCTTTCAAGACCATAATTCTCTTTTCTGACAGCAGGTGTCGCAAGCGTTCTCGTTTTCAATCATTCAGACATGACTTAGACGTATACAAGACATTTTTTATTTCCTATTATAATTCCAAGTGCAGAACCAAGCAGAAATGCCATGCAGGACCTTTAGTGTGGGGACATCTGCTGGTAAGACAGTAGAACTGCATGCTTATTATATTTAACAAACCCTAAACTGAGCATTGTTGTGAATTAGGAAATATCTCAACTAAACACAGCAACTACATTTTACTATTAGTTAATCAATATTTGTGGCGATAACTCTCCAAATCTCCAGTTTAATCACAAACCAAACGCAACACTAATGCACAGCGTTACATGTCTAAGGACATCTGGTGGTAATACAGTGGAATTGCAGGTTTACTATATTTAAAAACCATAAACTAGTAATCATCTCCAAAGTTTTTAAACCTCAGTTTAATCACCAAACACAATACTAATATTGTCCAAGGACCTCTGCTGGTGATAAGGCGGAGCTGCATCTTAATTCCCCAACTTATAAATGATGTAGTGTACAGGACTGTTTGCTTTAATGGACTGTATTTTTTGCGTTCTCTGCAGCGCTGTGCGTGATGGTCGGAGCGTCCGTGTACACGGCCGAGAGGACGAGCTTCCAGCTAGCGGCGGTGCAGAAGGGCGATTATGGCTACTCCTTCGTGCTAGCCTGGGTGGCCTTCCCCATGACGTTTCTCAGCGGCCTCATGTATCTAGTGCTGCGCAAACGGAAGTAGACCTCGACCGGCCCGCAACTTATCGTGTAAATATCGTCCTTATCCCCCCCACCCCCACCCCGTGTTTAGTTCGAACCCAAGGCCATCCTGTAACGAGGCGGGAAAACGAACGAAGAATATTAATCGCCGTGCTACGCTGTAACTGTTTCTGCCGATCTCCATGCCGTCGTGTTGTGCTGTGACGTGGTAGTGAAAGTCAGCCGCAGCTAAACCACTATGTAAGCTCTGGGAGGACGTGTAGGGCGGGACATGGGATAAATACTTGAGTGTGTTGGACCATTCCTGAGCACTTGAAGCTGAACAAATTGACACGGCCAGATGAGTTCACCAAGCCTCTTTGTGAATGCCTCCATGTTTTTTAATAAGTGTTTGGTTTAGGTTTTTTTGGAAAGTACTTATACTGCATGTTTTACGTTTTTCCAAGATGATAAAATCAGTTACAAACGTCAGGATCTGGGACTGCAGGCTAACGAAGCTCCTTACCGCCAAGCTCTCATTACGCTACGTCATCACGTCGACTCCTAGCGGCCGCGGGGCGTACAAACGGGTGCAGGGTATCGTGGCTCTGACAGGATACAGGAATGCCTTCACCCAGAACTAACCCCATCAGCTATAGCACTATGAAGCCCAACGTCACCACTAAAGGATGCCTAGCCCAAATAGCGCGACTCTCACTTCACAAACGCTCTCATACCGATCTCGTAACAACAGCGCCCCCTACCGACAGCGACATCATCTCGTCACGACACCGTTGACTCTGCCATCTCATAGCACCCACACCTCCTAACACCCCGACACAGCTCCAGGGAACATCTGGCAACCATGGCACGATCTCGTAAAGGCACCAACCACGTCTCAAATTAATCTCGTAACGACAAAACTCGTCATGGCAAGGGCGACGCACCACCGCAATGGCGGCATCTCGCAACGCCGACGACACAACCTCGTAACGCGAACAGATCTCGTAACAGTAACGAGATCTCGAAACCCAAAACTGAAGCAATTACGTAACAACGCCAGAAAAAAACGCCATCCCATAATGGCAACACAATTTCGTAATGAAGACAACTCAACATCATAACGACATCTTGTAACAACAACACAAACCCATACCGGCAGCATCCTGTCACTGCGATGACACACTATCGTAACGCCCACAAGCTAATATCTTGTAACGCCAAAGAAACATCGCACAGCGACAACACAACTCAAAACCGCGCCACCATCTCGTAAGAGTGAGGTCATGCCACAATAACAGAATAGTGTAATCAGAATACAGAGACGCTTCCTGTGATGACGCCGTGCTGAAGGAACTTTATTTCATGTTGCTTGCTAGCAGGACGTTTCGGCGGCAGATAACGAGGTTTGGTTATTTGGTTAAAGGCCTGTAATTCCAGCTTCTACCGGAGCTGTATTTATTCCTGGTAATATTGTTATAATGAAGTATTATTTCGGCGAGCTCGAACCCGTTTCCTGATCATACTAAGGATAATACTGAAGGCTTGTACAATGGGAGTTGAGACATGGCAGCTTCTCGTATTTGTTTGATGTTTTTCCCTCCAGTCGCCTGTATTCCCAGTGACTGATCCCAGCGAGGAAGTTAATTAAATGTGATTTACCTCCATGCTCATGTATCACTGTCATTCATTTTTCCTCGCTCACATTTACCCCTCGTACAGGCTGGAGCATTTTGTTGTCTTTCGGAAGCACAGATAGAATCAGAGACTCTGTGCCCGTGTGCTTAACAGGCGCAGAAACTAACAAAACAGGATTAATAGTACTGCATTAAAACTATATTAAATAATTCTAAGGAATGAAAGAAGAGAAGCTTGAAAAAGTTATAACTGGATAAAACATGAGTTTAGAATGGAAGAGGCAGAAATTTGTAAGAAAGTGTGAAAAAACAGACAGATTGAAAAGCAACGATCTGTTAGGAGAGAGAGTTCTGAGAAGTTCCGAGTCTGAAGCAAAGCAGGGAAAGGTTTTAGAGAGAAAAGAAAAAGCTGAAAGCCAAGCAAACAAAAAGGAAAACATTTCAGTAGCAAACTGAAGAAAATGCATTATAAACTGTGTTTAAGAGACGAGGTAACGATCCCTGCTTTAGTTGGTCGTTTCTTTTCCTCCCTCCCTGAGACAGAGACGGCTTTAGGGTAATTGGGACTGATTTTAGCAGAGTTATCCGATTTCTTAGCACGTGTGTATGCATAGTACTATTTCAGTCAGTTTTCTCAGTCTGACTCCGAGGCAGCTAGTTGCCAGATCCACCTATTCTAAGTGACTACGGGCTTACTCTCTATAAAGTCACTTACCGACAGTAACCTCATCGTGCTTTGCATATTTTTGGGGCTTGTTTTTCAAGTTTACAGGTGCTGAAAAACACACCGCAAGATGAGTGTATCGTACCCTCAAGAGCTTAGATTCCAAACCTTTTCCTTGACCCAAAAAAAAAAATAATAAAATAAAATAAAATAAATCAATCAAGCAAACAAAAAACTTGGATGACAGATAAACATCTCACACACGTCCTTACAAAAGGATAAACCTGATCCAGTAGTACGGATGCACTGATCTGACTCCCAGTGCCGACAGATGCATCAAATTTGCATAACTTTTACGTTAATAACTGGCATAGCAGGCATGAAATATAGTGAAATAACTATTTTGAAATACAATGATATAGAATTAAAAAGGGGTACATCTGTATTTAATAAAATTGCTACTATAACATTTAGTGACATCAAAAATGATATAAATGACAGCTGTAAAAACATAAGGAAAGGTTCAGGGTGCAACTTTTATAATTATACATAGAAGAGCAGTTTGTAACTTAATTGAATAATGCTGTTTAAACCGTCCTGAGGTCCTTTTAGTAACACCCTTAATTAAATCATTAGGATCATGTTGTGCCATAACCGGCTGCGATTATTCTGGATTTTTCTTAACATTTCGGAAAGCCTCGCTCACCCCTCCGTGGGCGTAACCTAGTTCAAACATGCTTACTGCCCTTACCTAATTATTATTAATCTAACCCAATCATTCACACAAAGCTTATTTCTCATTTTATAAGTGTGTTGAATATATTGTGTAATTTACTGAACAAATGTATTGAAAGTGAAAATGGTTAAAACATTGAAATTAAATCACCAAATGGCTAACGAACACTTTTTGGGGAGACTATCATCAGTATTTGCTTGAGGAATTTTAATGTAAAATAACAACCATGAAATATGAATACCATTATGAAACTAATAAAGTCACAGGTTTAAGGTTACATCCAATCCTTCTGTGAAATGACTGGCCAGTTGCAAAGTAGCCCTCTGATTATTACCTGTTTAAATTGGCTTAATGCATAATTAGTTAAGCTCATAAGATAATTGAATGATTAATGATTCAGACGCATGATGCTGTGGGTCATTATCATTTAAAGCAACAGGAGCTCAAAGCCAACGGAACTTAAAAGTGCTGTGCTCTTCTCACACAGACATTTCATTCGGACCCAAACGTGAGATACCTTTCATACAGGCTGAAAGCTCTGACTTGACGTGGCTGATCTAACCTAGCATCACCTGCCCGCCCGGCTCTCACACGTGCAGAGCGCCACCCGTCTGAAACTGAGAGCAAGAGACAGAGGAAAGAAATGACCACACTTTATTGCAACAATTTCACAAACTGGGAGTCGTTTCGCTCGTTTTGAGTAAAAGACAAATGAGGGCAATGGTTGAAAACTCCAGAGCGGACTTCACGTCTGGCCGGCCCACACGGTGTAGACGTCGCTGTATGGGCCGTAGCGCCCGTACACGTCTTTCCCGATGATGATGAAGCAGAGCGTCTTGCCCCCGGATCGAACCTGGACACTGCAGGCCATGGGCAGGGGCCCGGCTTTGAAACACGCCCATGCTCTTCCATTTGGAGAAGCTGCCGTCAGCGTGCTTGCTGCGCCACGTAGATGTAGTAGCAGTCCATGGCGGCGGCGTGCGGATCCTCCTCCTCCACGTTCCACAGCAGCGCCAGGCCTCGCGGGTTAGCGATATACGCACCACATCTTTACCACGGGCTTTCTGCCTGCGGCACCGACTGGGCCGCGGCCCCCATGGCGGGCAGCTGGTTAGGGAACGGGGTGTCTGGGAACGGAGGGAGCCCGGACTGCAGAACGACCTGAGGGTAAAGTCCAAACAGACTTCAATGATTTATTTATCATTACAGCACAGTACGTTCCGACCCCGCAATCTGATTGGCTGAGAGACGCTCCAGCCGCGCTATTTACTGACCATAACGGCACTCTGACCGGCACTCTATAGGTATTACCCCGCGGCACACACGTAGCCCATAGCAACAGCAAGCCCCCCCGCCCCTCAAAAGTTATAATGAGTACAACACTGGCCGAAATGAATGCTAAAAATTAGTTTATAAAAAATAATTGGTTTAAAAGACCGATATGAATTTGGAAGATGAAGCTATTTAATGACCGACCCGAGCCGAAGGGTTACTACGTTTAGGATTTGGAAGCTCTATAAAAAGTGAAACAAAAAGTCAGTCTCCCGGCTCTGAATGCATTCACAGCTCGACTGAAGATCAGTTTTAGTCCCCATCAACAGAAATGACCTGCATCAGCTTCATGCCTCGTTCCGTGGAGTTAAACTCAGCATCCTTCATTAAACACACGTCTGCGGCTATCGGAGTTCTGAAGCTACTGCTATGTTATCTGTAAGTCCGGCTCTTAAACCCAGAGAAGCCGCTGATGCCTCTTGGAACTCTGCCCTTACATTTCTGACTGATAAGATTCACATTAAGAGTTTCATCACACACATTTATAATCACTAATCGAATGGGATTCCTGTAGAGTGGTTAACACCAGGATCTCTCTCCGATTTGCTTCAGTCAGATCTTAGGAACAGCCTGCCTTATACCCCAAACCAATTTATCTCCTGAATGTAAATGATCTTTATTTTGAATAAATTAAAACTTACCAATCCATATATTTGTGTTTATTGTCTGTGTAATAAACAGTTACTGGTCATTCTGTTCCTTGACCTTTATGACTGAAGGGCTTAGCCGCGGGGGAACGATAGAATGGAGCCATTTTACCTCGCAGAAGGTATATTAATAAAACAAACAAAATCTGTGCTCTATCTTAACCCTTAAACAGGCAGCGTGCACCACAAGATACATCATATTTGACATCATGCAGGGGGCATGTGTAAAAGTTTTCACTCAATCCAGCTATCATTTATCAAAGTTAAGTCTGTTTTTAGAATCTGGGTAACATGATTTGGTTCTAGTTATCCAAGATCGTTTTGTCAGCCTGACCAGAAACCATCATGGCCGCCTATGATACAGGAGATGCTAAGTATGTGGTAAATAAATATAAATTAATCATATTAATTTTCAGTAAAACAGTCATTTAAACTGATTATGCTAATTATGAACATTATCTTTACATGTAGATGAAGAAACAAAGTTGAAATGTCATTTGATATGTTGTTTAGTACATTTTGAAATGTATGTATCCTCTGAGATACGTTGCCAGATTAGGGTAATAAAAAATCCAATAAAAATATTGAGAGCTTTTGTATTTTGAGTTTCATAAGAGTAGGGCCAAATGATATCTACTCTTGGCACCCTAGGCATGCTCCCATTCAACCCTGAAGGTCCCCACCACCATGCCAACCCCCACTACCACCCCCCAATGGTGGCAGATGAAATCAACTATGGCTATGACTGGTCCTGAAATGTAACTGAATGTTAATATTTACTGGCAAATTAGATATTGTATTGTATATAAATTTCACTATTTTACTACATTTATTTTCCTGCAGGGCATCACAACGAGCTTATTTTATGGTAAAAGAGGGATCAGAGAGGGGATGAGAGTAAGAGAGGAGATCCCTGTATGCTCTTCAGAAAAAGTTTAAACACCCAGTCAGCAGCCACTGACAGTGCATTCACTATACCTGATCAGCTCTCCTCTCCATTTAACTAACTTCTCTCCACATTTTTTTGATGAAGAAACTGTTTGACCTAATAGCTGACCAAAGCAACCGGTACTCCTGCCAACAAATTGGAATCAGCATCAACACCAATCCAGATGAACGGAAATCATTTATAGGTATAAAGCTCATTATGGGGGTTGTGAAGATGCCATCCATTGATGATTACTGGGCAGAGGGCACATGCTATCCAAAGATTGCTGACATGATGCACATAAAAAGATTCTCAAGAAGGCTCCACTTTCAAAACAATGAGAAATCAGACCCCGAACAGGATCGGCTCTGCAAAGCCAGACCAGTGCTTGAGCACATCAGGAGAAAGTGTTTAGAAAATTGAAAGCGAAAATCAGTTTCTCCATAGGTGAAATGATGGTACAATGATGGAAAGTTGACAACAAGGCAAAAGTTGCAGTTGTGAAATGGGCTGACAACAAAACCATCACTTTAGCTAGTTCCTGTGCTGCTGTAGGTCGGTTTCTCTAAGGAAGATGTTAAGGCGAGTTGCAGTTCCCTGTCCTAACGTGTTCCGGCAGTTCCAGCCCCACACATGATGTTCATCCCGACTGCAGCTTCACTCAAGCTGCTTCCCGTCATCAGCTCCAGTCTCCTTATCATACCCGGGCCACTTAATGCCGATGTGCATACTTCACATTTTATTCAAACTTTGACTCCATGACTTTAGTTCGCTCTTAGATTTATCATCTACGCCGCCCAAGGAGGTTGGGTCCCTTTTTGAGTCTTGGTCCTCCCAAAGGTTTCTTCTATAACACTCAGGGAGTTTTTTCCTTGGCACTGTCGCCCTAGGCTTGCTCAATTTGGGAATGGACGTAGTTATTAGGAGATAATCTAAACTTGTAAAGTTGCTTGGAGACAATGCTCCATTGTAAAAAAGCGCTATATAAATAAATATGAACTTGACTAACATAGTGGCACAATACAATGTCCACATGGGGAGGAGTCGACCTTGCTGACATGATGGTGGCCTTGTACCGTACCCTACAAAATCACACAGATGGTACATGAGTCTGTTTTTGGCAGATTACTGATATAGCCGTCAACAATGGGATGGGCAGACAACCATCTTGTGTCAGAAATGCAGTGTTCGACTCTGCATCGTCACTGGAAAAAAATGCACGCAATTGCTTCCATTGGACAGTGCCTGTTTTCTTCCTGTGTATTTGTCTGTTTCTTGAGTATTTCCACTTAAAGTTCATTGCATTATATATGGGTTGCTACTTAAAGTAACTTAAAAATGTTACTTTTCTGGGCCCTTGATACATAGCTGCTATTCACTGTAAAACAAAAACTGATTTGTAAATTATGCTTTTTTTTATACCTTAATAGGGCAACGTATCCTGGGAGAAACAACTCATAAAAGCCAAAGTACACAACATACAACAAAATTGTCTTTATATATGTGTGTTAGTTAAGTCCATCTGAAGTAAAAAAATAACAAGAAATTATTTCTTATTTCCATTTTCCAACCCTGCCTGTTTAAGGGTTAAAATTCTAACAATAAATGACAATAACAGAACTGTGGTATAATCACAATAACACACTCGAGGTCGGGCTGTAAAGTGAGATTACTGGCACGGGTGTTCTGATCTCGGCACTCGGGCCTCATGCCTACGACCACCATCCCACCCGTTGCCGATACCTCACCTTAAAGCTCTCCCTCTTGTGTATTACTGCTTAAACGTAACACAGAACAGTAGCAACAGCTTTATTAAATTACAGGACAGAGAGTGTTTTTACTACCTGTGCTTCCAGCTCTGGGGGTTCTGCTGATCACCGACAGGTCAGAAACACAAACCCTCCGCTTCACCTAACGTTAAAACTTTATTATTAACATGATATTAACAAACTATTAACTTCATTTTTAGAGCACATTTCTGACAAGGAATACTAACAACACTAAATAACCATAAAAGCACAGCTGCAACCAAAAAATAAAAAAAAAAGGCAATCAAAATTAACAACATGCTGCTTAATTAGACGCTATTAAAATCAGGAGACAAACAAAACGAGTCGCAGGCAAATGTCAGCACTAGGGCTGCAACTACGATTATTTTAATAATCGATTAATCGGTCGATTATTTTTCGATTAATCGTTAAAAAAAATAATAATTTCCATGTCTTTATTCAGAAATATAACATTGAATAACAGAGCAAATAAGTTATCTCCTTTGTTACAGGAGGCGATTTTGTGCAATAGCGGACGTAGGCCAAAATAGTGCCAGCTGTAAACACTGCTGACCGAACTTGTTACAAATCTACAAATATATTTACATTATTACTTTTTTCATTACACTGAAGAAACAGAGGCGTCAGAAAGCGCTACGGAGGTCACTACTACATCCATCACACCCACGAAGCAGTTCCCGCCCCCAGCGTCGCCGGTTTGGGACGAGACCCGGTCGGACCTCTCGTTGATGGGACAGCTTTCAAAACGAAGTGGTTGCTGAAGAAGAATGGCGAGAAAATGTTCGTATGCATAGGACGTTGCTGTTGTCGCTGAGTGAGCTGCTTCGCCGGCACACAGGACTGCTGGTTTGGCACTGCTCTTGACAGCAACTGCGTGCGTTTTTGCATTTTCATGTGGACGAAGTTTTTTGTTTAAACAGTGCTTGTGTGGACGGGACCCCCGTTTTAGAAAATACCCGTGTACGTGTGGACATGGCATCAGTTCCGAGGGCTGTATCAGCACAGGGGTGCTCCCGTGCCAGGTCAAATCACTTTTGCAAAGCTTGCATGTTACACAGTCTTTAGTTTCGTGAAGCGTGCAGCACTTTTGAGGTCTTAAGCCGAACCACCTTCTCTGCACCGGTCATGTTTCATTTGTAGAATTTAATTCATTCTTAACGTTAACTTGTTTTGAAGATTCCGCATCCGCGCCGGCTCCGCCTCGCTCCGTTCAATCACTCGTATTTTTTCCCCAGTGTTGACGAAGTGTCGCAAGTAACGTAAGCGGATATGATAAGGCGGGGGACACAAATCATGCGACACAACGAATCGACAATGAAATTCGTTGTCGACACTTTCAATAATCGATTATTATCGATTTTATCGATTCGTTGTTGCAGCCCTAGTCAGCACGTCCCACAGAGCATTTAACTCACATTCACTCTTCAACTAGTATTTAATTAAAACCAGATGAATTTTGGGCTCATTTAGGAAAAGCTGCATCGTCAACGTTATCGAATCAAACAGACAAATCCAAACTGATCAACAGATTATTTTATCTACCTCATTAAAGCTCCAACTTTTAACACTGACCTGCACTCCATTCCGTTTTATGCGCTGATGTATTTATCATAATATTTCTAACGCACATAATACTAAAGCTTAACAATAATGCGAAATAATACTATATTATTAATAAGGGTAATAATTAATATAAACATTGTACTAAAATTGTAAAAGGTACATTTATTAATATTAAAATAGTTTAGTATAGCACAAGCATAATTTAATATGAAAAATAGCATTGCTTAATAAAATAAAAGTTTAATACTACAACATATAAACTGTCAAATAGTTTACAATAACATTTTAAATAATCAACAAAAGATGAATATAGCTAAAATTTTTAAAAGCTTAATAAATCAATATTAAATAGTTTGATATAACACCACATAATATTTAATATAATAAATAATCTTTATTATTATGATAGAAAAGTTAAATATATTAATATCAATATAATAAGTATTCATATGTATATTCACATAAATAAAGCTTAACATAAATGTAAAATAATATTTGAATACATCATAAAAAGGTTTAAAATACTTAAGATAAATAATTAAGTTTAATACTGCAATATGAAAACTAAAATAAGTTTACTATAATAATTAAAACAGTTTAATAGAAATGTTTAAATAATGATAATTTATTTAACTTAAGTTTAACTTAATAATAAATAAACTAATATAATAAACTAAATTTACTTTAATAATGACAATAATGTTTAATAATAAAGTTTAGGTTATTATGACAATAATAGCAAGAACATTTCTATAATTATAAAATCATTGTTTAACACAATTTATTAATATTTATATTTAATATCGCATTGGCCTCTGGATCTGAGACAATGTCACTATCCAATGCACCACCAAATAATTATAATAATGACAATAAAGTGTAATATACTACTGATGATGATAAAAAAAAGTTTGATATAATATTTTTAGTATAGAAAAAAAATAGAAATGTAAATAAAACACTGCTTAATGTAAAAATATTAACAGCAATAAATTAATATAACAAATTCATTATAGCAGTACAGAAATGAAATAAAGCAGTGAATGGATAATGGGTGTGACAGGGGGCACCCCGGGTCTGAGTCACGTGCCACAGATCCAGGCCCCATTATTCTTCTTGTTATAGTTAACAGAGATGCCCAGTGGGGAGAAATAACATCACACAATAGCAGGAGTTTATATATTTGTATCTGAGCCTCTAAACTTTTGGCACACTGCACTACACTGCCACCTGCTGGAGAATAAAAAATCCTACAACAACAGTTGCTTTGCGTACACGGACTGGCATATTACTTAATAATACTACTATACAGTAAAAACTCTTATATCAGACTAACTTTTAATCATCGCTTCCATACATGTTGTTATTATTAAATGTTCAAGAGTAAAACAAAACGCTAGATTTCTATCTGCAGCCAAATCTGCTGTAGCAGAGGTTTAAAAAAAATAAAAATACAAAAAGGTATTAGGACACATCTACTTATCACTTTAAAGTTAAAACATGGTGACGGAAGAGCACCAAAGCCTTTATAATCCTCCTACAGTTAAAATGAACACAGGAAGCATCTATAAACAAGATTAGAGCAGTACCTGACCGGGACGCTCTGTTCTCTGCTCGTCCCTGGGATTTAAAGAGAAAAGAATCTGTGAGGATTAATCACAACGATGGTAAGAAACTAAATATTTTAAACAGAAAATGAATTTACCTGTGCCGATGAAGACTGAGATGTAAGAGCAGAATCGGAGCGCTGTGTCCCGTTTTGTCTGCACACTAGCCCAGAACAGACACACACACACACACACACACACACACACACACACACAGGAAGGACCGTGGGACCAAAACAATAATAACAGTGCTCTGTGTACTGCGTGCACTCTCAAAGCGGGGCGGAGATGAAGGCAGACAGTAAGCAACCAGGAACTACTCCTTTGAAAATGCGACCCGGGAACAAAAAGGCGCCTCCGTCTGAGCAGTGCAGCGCCGTGTCCCTCCCTCAGTTTAATATAACATTAATATTTAATATGACATAACAGCAATGTTTAATATAAAATAGTTCTTCAAAATATTATAATCATAAAATAAGTTTAATATAATATTACAATTGTTTAATAATAATAGTTTACATAAAAACACTGTCTTTGATGAATTAAGTATTTTTATTTGGATTTTGTCAGTAATTTATCAAATAAAACCAAAACGTTCCTTTTCACTCAAACCCATACGGAACCTACAAACGTCCAAATCGGAGACTAAACCCAGAGAAACAGGTCAGTTTGCAGTGCTCTTGTAATATTTCTGAGACACTCGCTGAAGGAGCTCATGATGAGAGAAGCTGCACAAAGCTTGTTTTATATCCTACCGCTACAGCAGACCGAGGAATTATAAAATCTCCCAAATCACTTCCGAATAAGAACTTACCTTCGGCTTCATCGGTCAAGTCCACGATCTCCTTCTTTGAGCGCTGGGATGAAATGCAGAAACAGAAACATTACGGGTCTGCACATGCAGTTAGTGCAACAGAAAGGCACACCATCACTCCTACAGAATGAAGGAGGTGTAGCCGAGAGGGAACGGGAGGAGAACACCAAGATAAAAAGCTACCAAACTCTGCCAGAAGCCTTCTTTAGGTTTCCTCCCTGCACCTCCCTCACACAAGTCAACCCCTAACACAAGAAAGGAGAGCAATCGATCAATCAACCAACCAATCACACGTCAGACAGGTAACGAAGCTCCGTGAGGTAAAGCATCACATGAACACACCTGCAAACGTCGACACAGAGCTCTCTCCGGAGCTTCCTCCGTTAGCAGAGCTACGAAGAGAGAAACAGCATCACGTCAAGATAAGATTCTCACAGATTACACGGTAATGCTGAAAATACGGATTTATAAGTCAAAATTTCGGTTTGTGTTTGAACATCTGCACCAAACCCCGCACACTTACACCGCTCAGGCTTCCTAAGTGCTCAGAGAAGGGCTAAAAAACATCCTTAGACACGGCAGTTCCAGTTCCTGCGGTGTGAACACATGTCGACTAATGGTGGACCTATACGGGTTCTAATTGTCGACGCTGATATTTAGGACGCAGGGTGACTGATAACTGATAAAACTAATAACAACAATAATAATAATAATAATAATAGAGACAATTGCTGAACTCAAATGGGTATTTATTTAAGCTTTAAATGTCTCAGTCTGCACCCTGTCTTACTATACTCAATATAAACGAAATAAAGTTTTATTGCAATTAACAACAGCATTTATTCCCAGATAACAGCATCTACTCCTTTCTGGATTAACGAAGATATTGAAATAGAAAATTTGTAAATACTTGTAAATGTTGTGTGGTAGAAGCATCATTTTGTTTTTTTTGTTTGTTTATTGATTTTATTGTCACTATCAGCATCAGTGGCCATGTTCAGTGACAGACACAAGGTCACATCTACGCACGAGGCTACCTCAAGACAAGTCACATATACATATACATACATATATATATATATAGATATCAATCAATAGGCATCAATAGGCCGCTACTTAGAACTATGAAAGAGTTACTCCGGTGCGAAAGCTCCTGTGCTAATCCATAACTGATCGTACGCTGTTCATGAAGCTCCTTCACCATGCCTTACAGTTGGCATGAGGTCCAGACTTTCTATCCTCATCTGTACCTGCAGAACTTTGGCCAAACTTTGGGAGTTCTCTGTCACGCAGAGCTGAGCTGTTTTCCACTAACACCAACTGTGTTTGGACTGGCATTCGCCTTCTGCTCACTGACTTCCTTCCATGTCTTGTGCTCTTGGTGTGATCTCTGCAGGACGTTCTACTGAGTCTGCTCCATCAGTATGCGTTTGCCTTATCGTGGATTGAAATGAGCCTGTAGGTGGCACTCTGCCTCCGTGCTAGTGTTCGCCGTCCTCCAGGGAATACGAGATAAGTTTGTTTTTACTGACTTGGCAACACGGTGGGCATGAATCTTACTAACTTGGCATCCAGCTCTCGGGGCTATAACGCTGCTTCGCTTTTAAAACGCAGGCATTTAGAGGGAAAATGGCTTCATCGTTAAAGTGAAGGTTATAAACACATCTCCGGCGTCTCTAATAAGCCGTGCCGTGCCCTCCTGAATGAAGAGGGGAAGCCGTGTGAGGCAGTGTGGCGAGGAGAAAGCACTCGTCAGGATTTGTGCTGAAATAGCAAATCCTGGCACGGTTACAGAAAAAGAAGAAAGTTTCAGGATTTAAAATAGCAGCCCAGATAAACCGAGCTATTATTAGAGACAGTTTCTCTGTGCAGTTTCTCACCTATCGGAGATCGAATCTCAGGGCAGGATTTGTTATTAATGCGCTACAGGTCTATATACGACCGGAGTTTGTTTAACATGCTGAGATTAAATGAACCCAGAGTGACGGGAAGCCCTCAGCAGCATCACATCACAGAATCAAATCTCATCTCTAATGAGGGGGAGCTCATGAGCACGTAAACGCAACCCTTGGTCTCTCAGCAGCCAGAGGCTTATCTACCGGTGTCTGAATGTTTTCGATCATTTCTGGCCACAAAACCCTTCCAGGGTGTCAGAAGGTCAAAAGGCTCAGAGTCCAACAGCAGAGACAGATCAGAGGATAAAGAGGAAGGTTGGATGACGTTTCTCATACCGTCTTCAGATAGGCATTTCCACTGTCGGCCTCGTTACCAAACTGCTTGCTCTGTGCAAGAAGCGCCATTTAGCAGCCATCACAACAAGCCTGAAACAAGTACCTGAGTGTAACCAGATTGATCGTCTCTCCTGAAGAAGTGAGATTCTGAGATCCAGTGGGTGTGGCAGCATTTGGACTGAGGGATTTCCTCTGTAACACACACACACACACCCACACACCATTCCTAATTAGTTTAACAAGAAACCAAATGTCTGTATTAAGCCACTGTACCGAGTTCTACTGTTCTCTACAGGACCCTTATTCAGAGCATTTTACACCTTCAGCACGACAAGGCTCATAAAACACAATGACTATCAGGGCTTTAGACATTGCTCTTTATAAAGCTGCACTATGGCAAAGGATTCAGAATTAAAAAGAGGCTCAAATACAACCAGCAAATCCCAGCTTAGAGTTTTAACACCTTAAAATGAAACGATTAACATCTGGTGCAAACGCAGGAATGTGTCAAGGAATGTGTTTCGTAGAACAGAAGGAGAACGTTCGGCGTGCCAACACATTCATCTGGGCATCGGAGACGGAGTCTGCAACTCACCACAACTCACTGACACTGCAGAGGTGTTCTGTGTTTCAACAAATGCTTCAAGTAAGGTCTTAGGACTGTATGCAGACATGATCAAGATGTGCTGCTGATGTTCAAACCGAGCATCAGAATGGGGAAGAAAGGTGATTTAGTGACTTTGGGCGTGGTATGGCTGCTTGTGCGGAGTATTTCAGAAATTGATCTACTGGGATTTTCACACAGCACCATCTCTAGGGTTAATTATACTGTATATAGATCTCACAAGTTACTTATAGGATTTAAAAATGACCTCGTTTGTTTTGAAGCTGCCAGCAGATCACACTCCATACATTTTAAGCCCTGATAAAGCTGTGTGCATATTAAACGTTCTGAGTAAAGATAAACTACATTCTTCATGCGATTTACTGTTCTGCGCCGATATAGACCATTTCAAACAGACATTCACGAGCACAGGAGGTGACCTCATCATTCTCAGGACGCATCCGCTTTACAGTAAACCTGATTCAAAAGAAAAGTGACGATCTATAAATCAAGTGCCTGTTTTATGAGGCTGGAAGCTTGATATAGCCATAATATAAAAGTTTTAATTGGGAGCATGTTTAGTTCTGGGATCCCCAGCAGTGTCACTGAGATTTAATCCAACATTTCTGACAGGGCCACAACCTTGTTGTCAGTTTTTTTTTTTTTAATAAACGTTATGCACGGAACGCGCTGAAGCTTAGTTATTGTTCATCTCATTGAAAATCTACAGTGCGTTAGCCGCAGCCACTTACTGGGTAGCACTGTTAAGATGTTATATAAAGGCACTAAACAGCAAACATAAAAGACCTACACTGATCCAGACCTCTGTGGCTTCCCCTTCATACGTGTCTGAGACACTCGTTATCATACTGCAGAACAAGCATTTTTAAACAGCCTGTGTCACAAAAGTCCAAGTCAGATTTATTTCTATAGAGCTTTTATAACGGAGCATTGTCTCAAAGCAGATTTACAATTTTATAGTATCTTCTAATATCTAAGCCCAAACTGAGCACACCTAGGGCGACAGTGACAAGGAAAATCCCTAAAGGTTATAAGGAGACAGGACAAAGACTCAAAAGGAAAACAACCTGCGTACAGCCTAGATGTTATATGTAAGAATTGAACTAAGTTAGCAAACTTATAAGTTTTATATAATTGTTTACTTAACTCGGGTGCCAGTTCTGGTTGTGTGCTTTATTCTTTAGCCCATGCCAGCACTGATGCCATAATCATGGCACGGCTGAGTAAAACAGTCCCGCTGTAAATGTACGACTCTTCATGAGAGCTTTAAATTTTGATCTGATGCTCTCAATCTTCCCCAATAAGAGTCCTATATGACACAGCGTTTGAATCAAACCAGATTTTAAGAAGGTTCTGTATCCCCTTACCCAACACAGGCTTTAGTTGAGCATCTACCTAACAGCGTAGGCTCACAACTGTACTGCATTTACAACCTAAAAAAGGCCTAAATTCGTCTCCGAACCCACCGAGTGTAAATCCGTGCTGCCCCTGATAGCATCCTTATTCGTTCCCGTGGTGCTGATGTATCTGCTCCTTATCCATGCTGTCGGTAAGAATATCTCCTGACCACATGAGTCATCTCCGACTTTATGAGTCATGTGCACTGTATACACGGGTCTCTCCCCATCCCTGCTCCTAATCAGGAGTTAAATATAATCTATAGGAAGCTGGAACATGGTGAACAGGCATTCTGTGTGATGTTCCTCCCACCTCGTCTCACGTATTCACCGATTGTCTGATTAGATCATGTTGGCACAAAGTACTAGTTACCGAATTCTGAAGCAGATCCAAGTTCCCGTGTTTACGAAGAAATACGAACACAGCGTCCCCTCTTCGCTTCACTTTCTTGACGTGTGCCTGCAAAGAGGAAGCGTAAGACCTAATGATGGGCCTGTGTTACCACTGATTACAGCTTACAGATAGGGCGATATGGTAAAAATATCACATCACGATAATCAAACACATTTTCCCGATACACAGCACGATATTTACACGCATCTGAGATACGATGTGATCACAGAAAATCCATCAGTAGCAACAGATTCTTAAAAACTACTATTCAAACACTATCCTATATTTAGTAACGTATTTCTTATTCAAAACATGCTACACTTCATCCAAACAAATAGGGCTAGCTGCACTCTATAATGAAACATGCAGGTCAGTGTTCTGTGAGCACTGACAACATCTTCAACATGCTAACAAAAGCATATCTTCCACCACGATAACAAAACTGATCACGATACAATAAAATATCATGTTGTCCACCCGTCTCAAATTTAGTTTTAGGTCTTTGCTCCCTAAGCTCTGATACAAACCTCATTTCCTTGTTACGTAAGGCATTTTAAAGCCTGCAGGGGTGTTTGTGCGTACCTCCAACTTCTTGATTCGTGCGTCGTATCTGGGTTCGCTGTCAACCTCCTGAATTCTCTCCATCAGTGCTTTCAGCATTTTATCGGACTGTTCGATGGCACACTGAACCTCCCGAGAGATCATGTGCCGAACCTGTAACCACAGGTACAGTACACACAGTCAAACCCAGATAAGGAACATTCAGATAGCAGGAGCTCTGTACATTACGTCTAACCTCGTTCCTTGCATCTACCAAAGTCAGTTAGATTTAATTCTATACTTTTCTACAGTTATAAATAACGGAGCACTGTCTCACAGCAGCTTTATAAACGATCAGACCCACAGCCCCAAAGAGCAAACCCAGGGCAACAGTGGCAGGGAAAATCCCTAAACGTGACGAGGAAGAAACCTTGGGAGGACCAAGACTCAGAGGGCTCCGACCAGCTTACTGCCTAAATGAGAGATGTGTGTGCGTCTGTATACACACATTCATGATGTAATGGGGAACACACCTTCCAAAGAGTTCAACTTCCTGAGTTCCTATTATTTTACATGTTTGTCACACTTAAGTGTTTCGGAATATCAAACCAATTTAAATATTAGTCAGAGACAACACAAGTAAACACAAAATGCAGTTGATAAAAGAAAGTGTTCATTATTAAGAGAGAAAAAAAATTCAAACCTGCATGGCCTGCATGTGAAAAAGCGATTGCCCCCTAAACCTAATAACTGGTTTGGTCACCCTCAGCAGCAACAATTGCAAACAAGCGTTTGGGATAACTTGCAGTGAGTCTTTTACAGCATTGTGGAGGAATTCTGGCCACTCATCTTTGCAGAATTGTTGTAATTCAGCCACACCGGAGGGTTTTCCAGCAGGAACGGCCTTTTTAAGCTCATGCCACAGCATCTCAGTAGGATTCAGGTCAGGACTTTGGTCTTAAGGATCTTTCGGTGTACTTTGTCACTTTTCTCCCTTAATAATAAACACATTCATTTAAAAGCTGCATTTTGTGTTTACTTGTGTTGTCTTTGACTAATATATAAATTGGTTTGACGTTCCGAAACACTTAAGTGTGACAAACATCCGAAAAAACAGGTAGTCAGGAATGGGGCAAACACTTTTTCAGACCACTGTATATAAGATTTACATTAAATAAATATTAATCTTACAAGAATAGTTTAGACAGAATTCAAAGAGAATCATAAAATAGAGAACAGAGATAAACACAAAATGTTTACGAATTTTACTATAACTTTCTATTTTATTATACTGTTTTATTCATTATATAATCCATTGCATTTATTATATTTTTTTATTTTCTCCATTATATTTAGTTCATCCATTTTATTTATTAAATTCTCCATTTGATTTATTATCTTATCCATTTTATTTATTATTTTCTCCATTTTATTTATTATATTCTCCATTTTATTTATTACGTTCTCCATTTTATATTCCCCATTTTACACCAAATTTGATTTATTATTGTTACTCTGTTATACTGTCCCAGAACATAATAAAATGAACATAGTAATGGATGAGGTTCTACACAAAATATAAGCGAGTCTCTGGGCGTTCCAGTATATAAACCAGGATAAATACAATTGACTGAGAAGAACATCTTTATTCATTTTTATTCACTGCATTATATTCTTTGCATTATTCATGCTTTTGTTGATTCCAGTGAAAAGCTGTGAGCTTGTGAACATTTTGCTTTGAGTGTTTTGGGGTCCAGCCTTTTCAAGGATGTTTTGCTTTCTGCAGCTGTGATTCAAAGCCCTCACCAGGGCAGTCCATCCTCCCCAAGCACGTTCTCATCAAGACTGTTTAAGCAGGATCAATACCAAATCTGTGACTGGTGTGTGTGAGTGTAGCGACTTGGAAGTGGGGATGCCAAGAACTTTCTGCAACCGGTACCGAGACACACACACTTAAGCCACCAAACATGTAAAGAGAACAAACATGTGGTAAACATGCTGAGCCCGGTTCACAGGAACCCATACGCAATAAGGCCATCCATGGATAACCACATAATATATTAACTATAAGAGATGTGCAAAGTAAATAAAATAAAGATACATAAAGTTAATAGCTATGGATCTGAATAAAACTTAAAAGTCAGCCTTACAAAACACCACGACATCACCAAAGCTGTTAGCTGCTACATGGCATGAGAGCCTTCAGTGGTTGTGCCGTGGTGTTTTGTAAGGCTGACGGATTACCTGCTTAATCAATCGAAAGACACTCAAGTCGAGTTAAAGTTCTCAGGATTCAGAAAATTCAGGACAAGGAAAGACAAGAACATCTGGTTGAGGATGGACATCTTACGTTCCACTACTAAACGAGCTCTCAGCTTTTCAGTAAGCACTGTAATGAACAAAAGCATGAATAAAGCAAAGAATGTAATACAACACATAAAAATTAATAAAAATATTCTCTGTCAATATAATCTACAGTATCAGTGTGTTAATATTTATTACCCTACAGTGAACACTCAACATGTAGCAGAACATAACACAGCTCTCTGGATCTTTAAGCAGACATGCAGACCTTAAGAGACGAGAATAGCCTTACCTCGGACACGGAGAGCTCGACAGCCATGGACTTTGTATCATACTCTTCATCAGAGCGCTGCCGTTTCATCACTAAATATAAAACAAATAGAGCCGATCAATCCTGTGCAACGGGCGTTTAAGCACTCATCTGCAGTCAGATCACTACTCCTAAAGGTCGAATAATTTTAAGATGTTTTGTAAACTGTAAACAACAACAAAAAAGATTCAGGACAGGTTTCACAGACATCTGTCTGCAGTTTTTTGTGATCCATCATGTGTCACACTGCTGCTGGGCGAGTAAGAAACAAGAAGGAAGTTCACTCCGATGTCAGTGTTTCTGTCTAAAACAGAACCAGTGTGAGTGGGTGACAGGTGAGAAGTGCTGAGTGCTGATTTAGGTCAGTTCTTAACTTATTTGCATTTATAAGAAGCAGCAGAAACGTCTCTCAATTTTGTGGTTCTGGCACTTCCTGGGACAAAAAGAAGCGCTCCAAAATTCCCCCTCAGGGAGCAATAAAGCATTTTTTGGCAAGACAACGAGCGCACTCATTTAGCTCCTATTTGGGCTGATTCTAAGCTACTAGACTAACTGCTGTTGTTACACTTATTTGTAAGGATTACAGCAATTAATTTTTGTGTTTCATCTAACAAATTTCATCTAGATCTCAGTTCCAAAAATACAGCAGGGCTTTGGTTTACTAACTAGACACTTAGTAAGATATTCCTTAAGGTTACAGCAGTCGCTCTGCCTCAGTTCCACAAAGACAAGAGAGTCCAATGAGTACGTATTTTTTGGGAATGTGTTGCAGGCCTGAAAGGCAGGAAAGGATGTTTACTAACAAATAAAATGACCAGACAAAACGGCAATGAAATAAAAGTCAAAGTACAGGTAAGGAGCACGTTGATTTTTTGATATTTGCATTTTCCAACCCGTCCCAACTTTTTCTGATTTGTGGTTGTAATTCACCTGTGGTTCGTTATCTAGTGCTGTATAAATACCGCTTTGTCTGCCAAGCTTGTTGCGTCGTATTGACGCTATTTCTGGGTCACAACCGAGTGCTTTCTTGTGCTCTTTTATGATCACTGGTTTTTCCTTGCTCTTCTGATATGCCTTACTATCTGAATTTTCAGTTTTTCTGTCTTTCGCCTGTCTGTTCCTCGATTATGTTTTTGTCTCATCTTTGCATCTACTTATCCTCCTCACAGTTAGGACCTTACTTGACTCTGGTTTTTTGACTTCGTACTATCCGTGCCACGTTGAAGCTCTTTTATATCTGCGTGTCTCCGGAAGTCCAATTATCATACTGTAATTAATAATTATAGCTGATTCCCATGTTAACTGTTTGTGTATTACTGTATTTTCAATAACTATTGTGAAGTTCCATAAATTAAAAGGTTTAATGTGAGTATAACAGTTTAGGCAGACATGTATCATTTGCAATCTGAGTGAACATACCCTTTTATACTTACATTACAGCAACCTAAAAAGACTACAGCGGAATCTCGGAGTTCAAATGCTTTTTAATTCGGACATAGATTTTTTTTTTTTTGCCCCCAAATTCAAACTAAAATTTTGATCATAACATAAATAAAACACTAAATGGGGCGTGATCTTCCAACTAAAACCCACGTAACCCAGTCCAGGCCTTCCTAAGTGGAAATTTAATTCTGAATTCGAACAAATCCAATTTGGAACGGCCTTCTGGCATCAGTTAAGCTGAAGAGACGCATAACAAAAGTTGGCCGATAGCCCTCTGAGGCTTCACATGGAGGAGGGGGCACGTCCTCAAAACTGAAAAATTTCAGCTAAGCTCGTGTTAAAGACATAAGTTTATTTGGTAATTAACTTTTAACAAAAAAATAATACATATTTCTATGGTATTAAATTGTATATCAAATTGTATGATTATTAACTACATCGCAAAGGAGTTACTACACCCTCCTCATCTTGATCTGATAAACATTTAAAATTAATAAAACAAATCTAAGGGAGTTTGTGTAATACACTTATCCCTAAAACTATTTTCTTTCCTACAAAAAAACCCCCCAAAAAACAATTTTTTTAAAATTATTTTAAACTTTAGTTAAATTTTTTAATCGTACCATAAGCGTCTACTGCTAATATCATTATTAATACTTATTACGTATTCTGGTGACTTTACAAACAGTTATTTGTTCATAAAACAGCTTCTTGTCCTATAAACCTGACAGACTAGCTAACCCTGCTGCTAGCTTGCTGTGAGCTATCCAGCTCTAAACACAAGCCATTCAAACTACCTCACATTAAACCTAAAATGATAAATGCTCAAATAAAACCTACAACGAAAAATAAACAATAGCATCTGTAATAATGCGAAAAATACCAAGAGCTGCGCGTGCAACAACAGCGGTTACACAGGAACTGGGCTAACGCGATAGCAGACTAGCTCGTTAGCATTAGCTCGCAAACTGTATCGCGTGGTGAGTGAAATATCATTCATACACTACTGTACTTTTGGTAATTGTTATTTAAAAAAAAGAACAGTTTTACCCACCTGAATCTGTGTAAACGCGAAGTCGGCGTGAAATGTGAACTGAGAGCGTTTTACGCCGAGTTTCTCTCAGAGACACTTTTCCCTCAAAAACGAACAACCGACCTAAGGGCGGGCCGTCTCTCGGCGTTTTTATATAGAAGGCGTGGCTACGCGCTATCTGTAACCATTTGATTGGATGCTCCAGCAGCTTGAGTGCTATGTAGATTTATTAGCGGGCTATACCTGCTGATATGGATTCTGTACTTTTACCTGATCTTAAATTCTGTAATTAATTGTTCGTAGTGGATGCTGGAACCTCTTCCAGATCTTTAAGGTGTGAGGAAGAAGACCTGAGCTCCAGAATATTCAAAAAGTTTATAATGCTTAAATCTGGAGCATGAACATGGTCAGAACAGCCAACATCATGAAGGATCTTCCTCAATCTTTGGTGGATCATCTTAGTATTACCTCAGGCCCTCATGATTCCAAAACATGCTGCTTGTACTCTTACTGATCCTTCACCGTACTTAACAGCGTCCTTTGGTGACATAAATCCACCCAGTTCTTTAAAGTTGGTGGTTATTCAGACCAGTCACTTCAGGTTTGGTTTCTTCTGCACAAACTCTTGTTGATCTAGATCACAGATCTATCTCGTTTGGTGGCTCTATATGTTTGGGGTGTTTTGGAACTTGTAATGTCAGAGCTAACCCTGTCTATGAGCTACCACTGGTTCCATACTTCCAATAGAAGCTCTGCACAACTTCAAGTCATTTTACTGTTTTTGTAAAAGTAGCCATGCAGACTTCACTCATGTTTGGAACTCATTTAGTTGGATTATGTTGCCTTGAAATTTCAAATATCGGTGAGCCAATTATCAGAGCTCTTATAGCTGACATTTAGTCTAATAAGCACCTCTTAGTATGATTTTATATCGATGGGATATAAAGGAAACTTCATTTAACATTTAATCATTTATAGGTCATTGTTGATTCCAGACTGTACCGTGCCTCCCTCAGCTTCTTTGTACTTTTGGTTTTGCCTTTACTGTATATAAACCATTAAAATTTTACAAGTACAACCAATCCAATATAACCCGATTGTTCATTACCGTACAAATAAAATCTGAATGAAAGAAGCGTTTTTACTTCTACTTATTTGACTTTTTGAGGGATTAAAAATGTGTATATCAAAACGACACAAACGTCCTTGCAAAATCTCCACTTTGAATCCACGGAACATTTTTTTTCATCAGTGTATACAACAAAAAATGGTAAATTAACCCCATAGAAATAGTGACTCTGTGACTTGCTTATGACAAATGAAATAATTGTTTTACACAATCCCTTAATTATTCCTTAAATAATCCCACAAATGTTTATGTATTTATTTCCATTTTCATTGACAATTAAGAGCTGACTTTTCAAAAACATTTGCGTAAGATTGTACATACTTTTTAAAAGCTGTAGGAGCATATTCTGTACTAAAGTCATGCTCTGTGAGTACTGTATTAGAATATCAGGATTGTTAGGACCGATGTATTTATAATACAGGACACGATGAGGGATGATGGGATATGTAGTCTTTATACATGTTTTCCATTTTGGGGGGAAATACATTTTGGGGGAAATCTGGGTCATGCATACAAATGAACTGCGGAAAAAGAAGAAGAGTCATCGTTTTTTTTTCCGAGATAATAAAGCTTAGCAAGAACGCAGAGCGTCTTAATGAATGTGAAATTATTTCCCTTTCGATGAGCATTAATAATGAGACAGACTGTAGCAATCTGTGATGTTTCCTCAACACGTTTCCGCACGCGCACGTTCGTTATTAGATTTACATTCGTTTGCTGTTAAATGTACATTTTTTTGACCCTCCACAGCTCAGTGCACGCCGAGCTCAATCTTTTCCATGCTGCACTTGCACTTTCTTTGTTCGCCTTCACCAGACCCATCAGTTTGCATTACGTCTCAGACATGATACGGGTTCCTCGGCACTCACTCGAGACATTACACCCATCCAGAGAGCAACGTGGAGCGCCCCGAGGCCAAACGAGAGCCACATTCAGCTGGCCTTATTTGTTGCTAAATGTAAGCCACGAGAGATCCACTGGACAAAATGTAATGTTTACGTGTAGAGGAAAACAAATTTAGTAAATATGGTTAAAGGCTTAGTGTGAGATGCCTTTAATTTGGAAACAGGCACTCAATATCCACCACGATCGCATCTAGGATAAAGTCCTTACGGGTGACAGGTAGTTAAATTGGACTGTCTATGTTCAGAGTAAAGTTCTGCTGGGAAACCAAACTGTGACTAAACGCTGTTGCAGACTGAGTGCACCCCTTCATTCCAAAGCTATTCCCTAACTCTCTAGTAGTGCCCTCTTTCAGCAGGATAATGCGTCCTGGGAAACATAGTTCAGGAATGGTTTGATTTCAGGGTGCTTCCCTGACCTCCAAATTCCCCTGATCTCAACATCTGTGGGATTTGCTGGAGAAACAAGTCTGAACCATGGAGGATCCACATCAGTACAACTTAAAAGATCTGCTGCTAATGTCTAGGCGAATGACCTGACAGAGAAAAGCAGCGATAAACTGTGACGTGACAGAAAAACTGTAAATAATTTTATAACTCTTCAAGATCAGAACGAGCCTAATCCACAAAAGACACAAAGAACGTTTCCATTGCTCTTGAGTCCAGTGCCGTGCTTTACATCATCCTAGCGATGCCTTGAGACCCATAGCTTTGTTTTTTTGTTGATCCAGATGTAATTGATCATGTGATTGATTCCGTTTGGTTTGTAAATGTTCCTTTAATCTTTGATTAGAAGCTGAACAATAAATCATTTGGTCCTGTTAAGAAAAACAGACATACGGAGGCAGAAATTTGGGACAGGGGTAATTATTAGCGGTTAATCGATACGATTTATTCGCAGTTTGTACTGAAAAATTGTGTAATAGAGGGCAAACGGCCTCGGCGCTTCAGACCAGAGAAAATCAGAAGCAAAGAGAAAATCTCGACTCACTACTGTAAATACAGAGCTCCCAGCAACACAGCGTTTGTTTTCTATTAGTTTTATTTACAGATCAATGAGTTTCAGTCTCCGAATTATTGCTTTGTATAAAAGGACAAGCTGTAACTGAGCCTCCAGAATAAATGACAGATCTCAGATTTATAAAGAATTCCCTCTTTTTTATCGGCCTCCTTTTTAGGTCTGGACCCTAATGCAACCCTTATTTCCTTCTTCGTGTTTAAATATCTGCTGCATTTTACAAATTTATATCTGTGTTCTGTTTTATACACTGAGAAAAAGTAAAAGTCAGATTTATTTATTTATCTATAGCACTTTTTACAATGGAACATTGTTTCAAAGCAGCTTTACAATTTTAGATTATCTATTTTGGACGCCCAATGTCCAAATTGAGAAAGTCAAGGGTGACAGTGGCAATGAAAATTCCTAAACCTTTGGAGGACCAAGACTCAGAAAGGAACCCGACATCCTTGGGTGGCTTAGATGTTAAATGTAAGATTAACTAACTCATCTAATGAATAAGTTTATAGTAATAGTTTAAATTAGAAAAAAAGCTAAAATAACACCAAGGGAACACCAAGAAATAAAACATAATAATATCCAGATTAATAAATTAGAGATGATGTAAGAGAAAACAAACAGCCGTACCTTTCTTTAAGGGAGGCCAAAATGGTCATGGCTGCACATGTTCCTGTTACATACTAACAATCAGTTTTATTTACACACTCTTGTGCTCTTGAATTATTCATTTTAATGTCATGAGATCTTTTCTATAATTCATCTATAATTCAGTTAAAATCTCAACTAAACCTATACCTTATATTTTATTTATAAGCTCTACTTGATTATACATGATTATATAAATTAAATCAACACCTAATAATATCACAGGGGGCACCACAGACAGAGAGTCAGCGCTACGAAAGGGACACGGAGAGACGGCCATGGACAGGAAGTCGATACCTCAGACACAGACAGGAAACAAACTGGGGAGGCCCAGCATTGGGACCTGGATCTGCAGCCTCCAACTGAGCCATGGTTCGTATCCCTCCTCTGGTGAGGTGAGGCTTGTTGTCAGATTTTTAGATTGTGTAATCACAGTATGGTCTCATCTTCTTGTCCAGTTCAGCTCATTTGGAAATGAGGTATAACAAACTAGTAAAATTAAGAAAACACAGTTCATTATCATTTATGTTCTCACGAAAAATATGGGAACCCATTACAGAGCCGATGTTGTTCCATTACATAGCTAGAGTACATTAAAATCTAATTTAGAAACACTCAACTCATGTTGATTTACTGTTTATGTGATGCCGTGTTTCTTAAATGGTCCTAAACTGGTGAACTGTAACTGATTCCAGTCGTCTGAAGGTTTTACTGGGATTTATATGAGTCCGATGACCTCTACTGAGACACTTTGTGACTCTGTTTGGTCCTGGTCCTTATTAAATGTTGTGAGCATAAGAGGTTTTGTTTAGGTTTTAAACTTAACTCCTGCTGTTCTATTTGTTAACATCATAAGCTGTATAAACACAGAGTTCAGAGTAAGGTCATGGCAATCGACGCTGACCAGGAGATAAATGGCCTCCAAGATTTTAGAATCACCTCCGGTAGCTAATCAGTTTGCAACCTGACAACTAAGAACATTATTTATTTTTAATAAGAGTTATCAGAGTCCACCACAGGGCGTGACACACACTCATTAATTAGTGACTTACGGTTCAGTGCACTGTATGTTCTTGCATATTTTTGGAAGGTGAGAGGAAAGGGTAACTGGCACAGGGGAGAACATGCAACATTCTTTACTGCCAGCTGTGCAGGACCAACGCTACCTGTGGTGCTGCCGGAGGTTTGAAAATGATTTAAATTAAAACTAGGGTTGCACCGATACCAATACCGCATCAGAGCTGATACCAATACTGACACAGAAATGCAGTATCGGTAACAGAGAGCACCGATACCATGAAGTGGTTACTGAAGCACATGCGCTCCACTAGATGAAGCTTAACCGAATCCAGCAGCATGCCCCTAATATGGGCTTATTTCTAGCTCAAGATGTGCAAAATCTGTAACACCGGTATTTTGATGGGTGGCTGAAATGTAAATCTAATCATCAATTAAAAAACTTAGCAAGATTATGCTTCTCCATAGCAAGATTATGTTTGTGCGTGTTACTGCATTTTGACAAAATGTATTATTTCATGGCTCTAAAACTTTTCAAATTCAACCAGTAAATACTATTATTTCAAGCTTATTATATCTTATTTGGGACACAGAACACTGCTTTTACCAAACTACAGGCATGCCAATCTATAAAAAGTGGAACATCAAGATTTAGAGGCACCTATCGAGTAGTTTAGAGTTGGTATTGGTATCGGTAAGTGGCATCGGCAGATACTTAAACATCAGGTATTGGGAGGAAAAAAGTGGCATCGGTGCATCCCTACCTAAAACCTCAAATAATGGAACAGGGTTCTACGGTGCATAGAATGCATAGGTCGCCAGCCAAAAGTCTTTAGCTCTAAGACTTGGTGCATTGTTGTTGTAAACATGTTAGTTCTGTAGACCCTCCCTTAGACCCAGAGAGTCTTGGATCCGTCCCTATCCCCACCCCTACCTCTAGCTCCATCTCCATCTCCATCTCCAGCTCCAGCTCCTGGGACCAAAGTGTAGCAGTGCTCTATCTTTCAGTGACAGTGTGTTTCCACTGCAGCACGGTTCAGGTCAGATGCAGGAGTTGCTGATGTTGGACCTGATGCTCTGAGGGACGGAGCAGAGAGCTTTTAGTCATTCAGTCTGCTGTATGTATGCGTGCGCATGTGTGTGTGTGTGTGTGTGTGTGTGTGTGTGTGTGTGTGTGAGAAAAAGAGAGAGATAGAGAGAGACAGAGAGAGAGCGGTGTGTGTGTGTGTGTGTGTGTGTGTGTGTGTGTGCGCGCGAGCGTGTGTGTGCGTGTAGCTCCGGATGCGGGATCGAGAGCACAGAGTCATGGATAAAGCTCGCGAACGCCAAGAAAGCACTTTGGATTTAATGTGATGCCGAGGATCGAAGTTGAAGGATAATAATAAAAGGGAAGCGGGATCGTTCAGACATCTGCAGCCGGGCAGGACGGACGGACGGACGGACGGACGGACGGAGGACCTGCTGCCATGTCCACTCGGATTCTGGAGCAATGTGGAGGAGAGACGATGCTGTGAGTACGAGCTCTTTCTCTTACTGAGTCTTCGTGCAATTAAGCGCGCCTCTCGGATTTTGCGCATCTACGCGCTCCGAATCACAGCGCGGGTTAGCCCGGGAATGCAACACCTGAACTCCCTGTGCCAGTGAGCCAGTGAGGTTTTGGGCTGATTTAGAGGCGCGCTGGGTTTCGGAGTGGTCTCGGAGACCCTGCATCATGCGTCACGGGGATGCAGAAACGATAGCGCGAATGCAGGATTTCACTGCTAGTGTGAGAATCCAAACCCAAACCACCTGTGTTATACGGAATGTATAAAATAGTCCGAGTTCCTGCTGCTGCTGCTGCAAACTGGGGCAAATCTGGGACGATCTGACTGATGTGAGGGTCTCAGGAGTCCCGCGCACTGCAATGCACAATGACTTTTAGGGTCCGGCGTCAATATTTAGGCTTTAAATCACTACACTTTGGGATTTCAGTCCACCTGCTCACTGTGGGTTTGGGGTTTGGGCTTGGATTTGGATTTGGGATATTTATAAAACCTTGATCCATATCAGAACCATCAGCGCAACCAGCAGCGCTCACACCCGCCCTGTACAGAGCCCATAGAGTGTATAAATAAGGCATGACTTTGAATGCGCACGAGTCGCGTCCTAAATCGGAATGAGGCTGCACGAATCCGGACGGGTCCAGGACGCACCGACAGGGGGCGCACTTGCATTGAGCTAATTTTGCATCTACGTTGTTCCTCTGATCTGTCACTTCCAGCCTCTCTCCTTTCTTTATCTGCTCTTTTTAAGTGCAGGAAAATATCCAGGAATAATTTTTTTCCCCAAGAGGCGTAGCTACAGGACAAACAGGAGGTACAATCTCTTTGGGCCCCTGATGCGGCCCCTTGAAGCGGCCCCATAAGTGGTCCCTGAAGATGGATTGACATCCTGTTACATTCACATTACATTCATATTACGTACACTAAGGTTAAATCCTGACACTCTTCACACTTCACTCTTGTTTTAACCCCACTTTTTCCTTAGGGTCGGGGTCGCTTGGGTCCGAGACCTATCCCAGAGCATACAGGTCACAGATCTAAGCATGGCCTGGACGGAACAATCATATTTAGGCAATTATCAGACGCCTTTATCCAGAGAGTTCGTAGATTATGGGATTTGCTCGAGCTTTGCAGAGGTGGGATTTGCACCCGGGGACCTTAAACACTGTCCTGTACAGTCCGATATATCTGATGGGACACCAGGTTATCCGAATGGTAGCAGACATTGCTGTTACCGTTGCAGGTATCCCTGGATCGCTCTCTCTCCCTCGGATACAGTCAATTGTATGTCTATGTGACGCCTGGCCTGGTCGGGAGGAACCGCCTTCCAGGACTCGAACCAGGGGCACCGCAGCACCACCCGAGCACCTGGTTAAATATCCCAGACCTTAAAATATGCAATGTGGAGTTGGATTGTAGGTACAGTACTATGCAAAAGTCTTAGGAGAGGTTTTATGACTATATATAAAATTATTTATTGGTGTCGTTGTCAAGATACAAACAGGACGTACCGGAAATATGTGCAAACTTTTAGCACAAAATGGTTTCTACAGGCACTAAGCACATCCTGAACTCTATTGCGGAGTTTTCTTAACCAATCTTCTGATATATTAGACTAGGCTTCTATCATCACCTCTCAGAGTTCTTCTTTAAAAACAGGCTGTCTTTTATTTTGTGTACATATTTCCTATATTTTCCATTTCTATGCTATTAAGGGCATTGCTAAAACAACAAATCTAATGGTGGCCTAAGACTTTTGCACAGTATGTAGTATTTGTTAATAGTAATGATCTTATTTTGCAGCAAAACAGTAAAAAGCAAACTGCAACCAGAGCTTGTTTTAGGTGCTCTTATCTATAAGTAAATCAATATCATTTGTGTTGTTTCCAATTTTTGCAGTAACACACCCACTGCGTCTAAACACATGCCATGTTATTGAGATATTTATCACCTGCAGATAATCTGCGTTTTTTTCTGTCTGTCATTATGATTGATAGTGAAGAGAAGATCAGAAAATTAATTCTGTTTTGTGTAGGGATCAGGTAATACTCAAATAACGGCAATACATTACTGTGCAAAAGTCTTAGGCCACCATTAGATTTGTTGTTTTAGCAATGGTGTAATGAGACAATACAAGAACATATAAAAAAAAAAAAATCACAATTTTCAGTACAAAATGGTTTCTGCAAGCAAAAGTCAGTATGTAGTATGATCAGAAAAAGTGGTTTCTTGGCTGATCCCCTTCCAAAATGTCCCTGATTCCTGATCAAGCTTCTTCTACTTGTAGAAGGATAAACTTGGCATCCTGATAAAGCTGCTGTAGCTCACACTAAATACTGACTCTTGCATGCAGAAGCCTTTTTACTGTGGGTATGAATCTAATGGTGTCCTAAGGCTTTTGCACAGCACTTTAATAACACTAAACTCACATATAAGAGCTGTATATGATAAGACTCTGGAATTCCTCCTCCTCCCTTCGTCCTGTGCTGGTTTTATTTTTATTTGCACACTGCCCCAGGTAAACACATAAATCTCATTAATTACTCATTTGTGCAGAAGTTAATGAGACGTCACGTCTGAACACGCATCATTTTCCTCAGATCTAAGAATTTCTCGATTGCATTTAGTCGTCTGTTATTGAGTGCAGAAATGAACCGATGAATAAACAGACACACTCCGCAGGCTGCGTTCACAACGTCCGTCAATAACGCTCTAGATTAAACCGAGGCTGATGCATGGTGATGGTCATTCAGCACCCAGCGTCCGGGACTCAAGGAACTCCCGAAACACAAACATATGATGGACAGAACAGAAACCTGACAGAGACTTCACCTTGCCAGAGGCTGATGCTGAACCTCTGAGTTCTGTACTTAAGCAAAAGTACTACTGATCTGAAAACAATATTCACAATATTCACAAAACAACATGCTACTAAATGTACTTAGAGTAAAAACGTAAAAATACTCCTTTTTGAATACATTTAAAAAGCCTTTCTAGCCCTGACTTTGAAGTAGGATGTCTTCTTTTGAGGTTAAGGGGCACAGATAAAAAAAATCATACAAAAAAATGACCTTATCAAAACAGAATGACCGTATCACATTTCTCTAACCACAGCAACAACAGAATCAAAACATTTTGACACGAGGAACCAAAATGTACAAAATACTTTGAATTTTTTATTATAAATAAATGCTTTTTTAAAAACCAATCTTTCATAACTAGACATAATATTCAGTAATGCAGTAAATCCTGATCTTTAACCCAAAGTATAGCTACCATCGACTCTCTGAAACACTCTCACTGCATTTTAGTCCAACAAACTGCAGCTTCAACCATTTATTATTCAGAGCAGATCTACTTCACTACTATCTCTACTACACTACTTAGTTTACAATACTTTACACAACATTTAAAATGATATAGTTTTCAAAAACATACCTTTTATAGACATCACAGAAATAGAATTCAGCGTCTCAGGGACATGGATAACCCTCTAGTGTCTGAAAAAAAAGTGTATACTGATATTTTTAGGAGTAGAATGTATAATGCATTATGATGAACATTAAAAAAGGTTAGAAAGTTTATACGACACCGCGATTGGGTCATTTTTGGCACGTTAACCCTCGCGCCAGTTGCAATGCGTCTATAAACCTAGGATAAAATTGATAAGTAAATAGATTCATAAACGCTAAAGAACGAGACTATTTTGAAAATGTACAGTAAAAATACAGATTTCTCTTTTGATACGTAATAAGTAAAAGGAAGTAAAGTACAGATACCTAAAAATACTTCAGTACAGTAATAAAGTAGCCTACTTATTCGTTATCTAAGCTGTACTATACCTGCGTAATCGCCGATCTATATTTACATATCTACAAAATATGATGTCATTACTCTGTAAGTTGGTGCAGGTCCATGCAGAGCCATGGTGTGATGATGTCAGCGCTCGTCTCTTCTGCTCTGCTTGCCGCTCGGCTTCGGTGTCACATGGGATCTCCATCACCCGCTCGGCGCCGACTCTTCATCGCCCCGATTCCACAACGGGATTTGAATATAAAAGCCCTCCGTTTGCTAATGTAACATTTTCTGCCCTCATTCTTCACCCGTCTCGTTTTACATGGCATCATTCTGCAGCTAAAAAATGGCTGATAGAACCATGTGGAACCAAAACCTGCATTCACACCAACACGGCATCCGGGTTCACTTTAATGTCCATCATTAAAGGTTATAAATCTGTTACAAATCCATCTGTACTGGTGCACGATGCAGCAGGAGGGCCTCTGTGTAAGCAAAACACAAGAGTCGGACTCTTTGGAACCTTTTCCTTCAGAACCTGGACTTTATCGAGCAGGAGCTTAATGCTGAGGTATTTCAAATCCTGTATACTCGTAATAACTGGTCCTCAAGGATTGGGAGAGTATTTAAAATGCAAATAAAAAGCCCCACAGTGTCCCTTACATTCCCTTTTTGTTTATTTCATTGCAGACAGTATGAATCTGAGATATTTCATGTTTTTTTCTGGTTGACTTCATTTGATTTGTTACTAAACATCCATTCCTGCATGTCTTCCAAAAAAGATCTGTTATACTGATGGTCCGTCCCAGATCCTCCGAGCCCAGAGAAGCCGACGCCCCTTCTGGACATGGTTATAACATAGGCTTCTTTTTAGCACAGTAACGTTTTAAGTGGTATCTGTGAATGTAACTCTGTATTGTAGAGCTTGATAAAGGTTTTGATAAAGGAATCCCTTGTCCCATGTGGTTCTATCAGCTATTGATGAATGACGGTTCTTGATGCAGTGCCGTCTGAGGGAGCAGAGATCACCCCCGCTTCAGTTTAGGCTTTTTAGGAAGTTCGTCCAGATTCCTTGACTCGTTTAAAGATATTATGGTCTGTAGAGGGAGAAATAAATAAAGTCCCTTTCAGTCTTTCTTGGGAGGAACATTGTTTTCAAACATTTGTTGATGTCCAAACTGGAGAGACTCTGATCATATTTACTCCTCAAAGATTCAACCTTTCCTGGATGCTGCTTTTGGATCAAATCATGATTATAATCACTTAATTATTTCGTTTTTTATCTCATTACTAGCTCTAAATTGCCCCCCATCCCAACTTTTTTTGGACGTCATTCAGGCCTGAAATGCAGGAATGGATGTTTATCCAGAAAAAAAACATTAAATATCTTGTGTTCATACCATCTGCGTGAAATAAAAGTTAAAGGAAATGTAAGGTGTTTGCATTTGACATCTGATTTGCGGGTGTATGTACGATCATCATTGACCCCACATACTAATCTGTCCGGTATCCTCAGCCCTGCGACACGGTCGGTCACACTCTCACCTTCTTTGCAAATTAAACTTGGAAGTTTCACTCAGTTTGGGGGTCTGAAATGCCTTAAGCGATGCTACCAACTCATCAGAAATCTTCTCACCAGGCTTTTGTGCTCAGCAAGATTCTCATTAAGCTATAATATGTAGCAGGACCGACACAGCTAATTAAATTTTCTTCTCTGCTTCAGCTATGCCATTAGGATGGAAGAATTATTCTAGCACTTTACATTACTCTTCCTATGTCTGTGACTGGGAGTAGCAGCTCGTACCATGGCCATCGTTACCTCGAGTCAGCTCGTAGTGAACTGTTTGGGACTCATCGACGTTTATGTAATGTTTCAGGTGGAGAGAATCAATGCAGAAGGTACATGAATGACGTTAGAGGGGTTGACTAGGAAATATTCTGTTCTTAATGACGCCCCTGTACATGCTTCATACATCCACATGTCCATCAGCCCACGTATCGGAAAACTTGATTTACTGGTAGTTTAATTAATGAATGGTTTTTAAAGTTAGAAAAGGGTTCTTTGGACTGTCAACACCTGAACCGAGAAGCTTTTCAACCTGAAGAATCTTCAGAAATATATAAAGTTTTTCTGAAAGCGTTTTTGGTTGATTACTGATAATGTACAGGGGTCTGCCTTGAACCTTGACAGTTTCCAAATATTATGAAAATAAAGCAGCATGCCACACCAAAGATGATTAAAGATGTCACTCTGTTTATCTTTGTACCCACAGGGATTGAAGTCGAGCACGATGGGGTTCTCCAGACTGGCAATCCTGGCGCTTCCGGCTCTCCTCACCCTGGCGAGCATGGCGAGCGCGGCCGAGAAGGTTCCCATTCTGAACATTGCAGTCATCCTGGGCCGGACCCGCTACATCTCGGACCGGGACATCCGGGCACTGTGGAGCAAGGACGACCCGATCGATGTCAACGTGGTCACGCTGCTGGTCAACGAGACGGATCCCAAGAGCATCATCACCCACGTGTGTGACCTCATGTCCGGGACTAAGATCCACGGCGTGGTTTTCGGTGATGGCACCGACCAGGAGGCCATCGCTCAGATTTTGGATTTTATTTCCTCGCAGACACTGATACCCATCCTGGGGATCCATGGCGGCTCCTCCATGATCATGGCGGATAAGGTAGGCGCTCAGTGGTTTCGGATACGATCGCTCGCTCAGACATTGGTCAAAACGGTGGATAATCTTATAGGTGGTGTCTGCTTTGGACATGATGATTGTAGGTTTGTGGTTGCTGGGTTTTGTTCTAGAGACAATCCTGAAAATGAAATGTCTTCTTGAGCAATGTCATAGAAATGTCGTTCTTCAATGAGTTTTTAATCAGTTTCAGGAACTTCGTTCTTCTCCTCCATGTTCTAGATCCTGGACTCCACTCGTTACGTCACTGCTGAAGGATGGTATAACTATTAAGATTCAGGATAAAGGGTTATTTAGACTGTTAAATTAAACAAAAGTCCCATCTGATACAACTGTGCACCTGCGTTCGGATTATTATTATAAATTAAGATAAACTAAACACAATCGTTTATCTGTGTTTGAAGGAGTATAAATAACGTAGTTTAAATAATGCAGCGTGTACGTACTTACATTACACAGCATGAATTATTCAATACGCTAAGTATACTGTCAGTAAAAATAGCGTCCTAATGCAACCTGAACGCCAGAGTTTATTAAGCTGATGGAGAGATCAAGTGTCAGCGTTACGGATCTGCTTTAAAGGTACGATTAGTACATTTAGATCCCACTTTATCAGACAGGGCGTGTGTTTCGGGTGGATTTGCTCAGTCCTTTACTCTAAAAAATAATGCACCCAGATGTGGGACTGCTTCAAAACTCTTCATGCAGTTCAGTCTCAGACCTGTAAATCATTACAGGTGTGGTTTGATTAGACACTGGGTCCTACCACAAGAGGGAGTAAAAGTGCTTCCCCTATAGCACTGCTCTATAAAAAGGCTCTCAGAAGCTACTTTTGGGTAGTGTACCTCTTGGTGAGAGATTGTTCGACCCAGACTTTGAAAGACTTTGAGAGGGGGAGCATCATTGGACTGAGAGAAGCAGGATGGTGGTTTGGTGAATTGCCTCCATCTGGGACATTCTGACCTAACTGTTAGGAGGTGTTGGGATCAGTGGTTTTATGGGGGCACACACACAGTGAACAGGCTCCGGACGGTCCAGACAGACCCCAGTAGTGAGGATCATTTGATCCACCGACAAGCACGAGCAGCTCTCACAGTTTTGTTATCCACCATCCAGACACAGGGGGCGCCTTCACGACATCCTATGTTGCCTCTCATGGCAGGGCTTCCAGCTGGCATTTTTCAGTTTTCAGTACATTCACAAATATAAAGATTCATTTGATTCCAACAACTCCTTCTTGGTGAGTTATGTTGTCAAGAAGTGTATATTTACCTTAAAATTAGAGCTGGTTATTAGTGCTACATCAATACTGCGGGATCTTCAGAGCTGCAGAGTAATCATGGCTCTCACACAGCACACAGCGAGTGCATCGTTACACACACCTCCATCCATCCACTCCACCTGAAGTGGGTTCATTCTCATCTACAAGAGCACTTATCTCTTCCAGAAGTCCTTCTGAAAGGGGAAAGAAGGTCCAGAGGGTCTCAGAGATCCCATCTCTAAGTACCCCGAGCAGGATCAAAATGGAAACTTTTTACGATGGTCACGAAGCTTCTGCCCAGGCCAAGCGACAGAAAACAAGCCCTGTGACGGACTGGCTCATGTGTCCTCTCCAGGGATCGAATTAGTATCCTAACATGGAATAAAAGTAAACTAAAAATCAACTAAAACAAATTCCAACAATCTAAGCCGTAATAACAGAGGGCTGAGAGCTGAAAACATTTTACCTTTATCTCCAGTCAGCTGTATTTCTGCAGTCACTTTGCACAGGGAGCAGGCAAACGGATCGATAAGAGTCTTTAATAATAATAAGCTGTTATCCAGCGCAGCGCTGCAGCGCCGGTGTACGTCACACAGAGTCAGAGAGCTACAGCATCACTCCAAATAAGAGCTTTAGTACAGAAACTAAAGCAGAGCGCTTTTCTACACTTCTGCTACTAATTACAGTCGAGATGTTCTAGCTAGAAATAAAAGTGTACACAGTTTAACACCAGCATTCATTAAAAATCAATAGATAATTTTTTTTTTTAAAAGCTATCAATTAACTTGTGATTCAAACACATAGTGCTGTGCAAAAGTCTTAGGCCACCACTAGATTAGATATAGCATTGTATTAGCGATGGTATGATGACCATATATCACTATTTCTTGGTCTCTTTGTTAGAATACAATCAGAAAATACAGGAAATTTGTAAACAGTGTTAAAAAACAGCTTCTAAAGGCTATAGTGGAGAGAATTTTGTGTTTATCCTTAATTTAACCATCCCTTGATTTAATTTCCAGTCTTTTAGGTTTTGAGTCACGCTGATGCTTTCCAGTTGGGTCAAACAGTCAGGACTGGCTGTCTTAGGGAGTGGATCATCCGGCAGTACTTCATCAATCCACCATTCATATCCACATACATCCATCTCCGTGTTCATGCCAGTATATAAAGATTGAAGCATTATCTCATTACATTTTGCCGGCTGATTACTCCGTTGTTCTGTCCTCGAGTGTTATCTCATATAATCAAAGTTCCATAAAGTGGAGGTTCCTCAGTTCCAGCCTCTGACTCTCTGAATCGATTATAATTTCCTAATGCTCTATTTGGACAAAGAGGTCGGGTGAGACCGATGGGCTGCTGCTACGTCACATATACTGCTACAAACAAACCGGATTGATCGATCGCTCAACAGATGAGTTTAATGACGACACGCCAGTACATCGTTTATAAAAATCAGAGCTCGTATCTAAAATGCAGGATTACTCTGTTTATTTTTAGCCTCCTCTGTGCTTTAATGTTCGGAGCTGGAATACAGTCAGGAGCGTATCAGGTTACCTCAGGAGGGCCGTGCTGTGCTGGTGTTGCTTCACTTTTTCTTAGCGAGCGCGGTTTTATTTGCAAGCGCACAGTCTCGAGGGCGTGATCAGCATGCACACGTTTATCGTTTGTCCATAAAAGAAGTGTAATTAAAGCAATATTACTGTAAAACTGAGCATCCTGAAGAGCAAATCTGCAACTTCTGCCCATAACGGCTTCAAAACACAAAACACAAATGTACGAGTAACGTAATATAATGAGACAATAATAATGAGACAGTCCAATAACCTTTATATTCAACCTTTGGCCTGCTGTGTGTGACACATTCAGTCAATTATAACAAGAAAGCATGACCTCCTCTGCCACACTTGTGATGGTTCCCAAACGTCAGGAGGCCCGGGATACATAATGAACGCTTCATCGAGTTCTCAAACCATTCCTAAACAACGTGTTCCACAAAGAGGCAACTGAGATCAGAAATAAGAACAAGGTGTACCTGTTTTGTAACGGTGTATAGGTAGGTGGCACATGCCAAACTGATAACCCAGGCCCAGGGTTTCCCAGCAGAACATCACCTAAAGCTCTCTCACAGTGCGTCCCTGGTAAATGGTGCACATGTACCCACATAATGGAAAAGAAAACAGGACTCATCAAACCATACCACCTTCTTCCATAGCTCCAAACTCCAGTTTCACTATTTGTTTCATTTTATGAACAAAATGAAGCCCTGAGACGGGTTCTCAAGGCGTGTCATCTACAGATCTTCTCATTTTTGGGTGTTTTGCTTGTTTGTAGTGTGTGTGTGTGTGTTTAACAGAATGTTAGTTCTGAATCCACTTTGCTGATTCTGATTTGTTCTGATTCACATTTAGTTCAGATTTCTGCGGAACACTTTGGTAATTGTGCCAGTGGTTGACATCTAATACTACCCTGATACGAACCACATCACAGGACAGGAAAAACTCATTAAAGGCTTGTTACCCTGTAAGAACATGACCTTGAGCTGCTGAATTTACAGCTTTCCTGCTTTCACTAGAATATATCAATATTTACTTGAGACATCTACATCTAAATCATTCCACATTCTTTGGAAGCATCAACAGCCTCAGCGAGACTGAAATGACCTGTTTGTTCACCTTTAGGATCAGAACTGCATGGGTTCAGTACACTATACTCATCCTGGTTAGAACCTCCCTGTTGTAGCCCATCCGATCCAGGGTTCATTTTGAGTGTTGTGTATTTGGAGCTGATTTTCTGCTCACTAACCAGTCTGCATTCTCCATTGAGCTCTCTCTTCATCCATCCACAGAACTGCCGGTCGGTGGATGTTTTTCTATATCACCCCATTCTGAGTAACTCTAGTGCCAGTTATGGGTGAAAATCCCACATCAGCAGTTATATAAATACTCAAACAATAATACACATGATTCCCTATTCTGATGGTTGATGTGAACATTAGATGTAGCTACTGCCCTGTATCTGTATATATTTTTGATATTGTGCATTGCAGTGCTGCTACATGATTGGCTGATGAGATAATTGCATGAATGAGCAGGTGTACAGGTGTTGAAATAACATATATAGTGTATGTTCATGTTTATCATTGTGATGTTGCTGCGAGGGAAGATGCGAGTTAGATTGCTTTGCAAATTATACACTGTACTTGTGCACATGAACATAAAACTTGAAAATATGAAAATTTAGGAGCTCAGTATGAAAGCTTCCTAAAATGCTGAGTATTTTAGACGTTTTTCCTGATGGATTCTGTACAAAAACGCAATTTGTTCAGCTTGGGAGCCTGATCTTCTGCACTTAATAGATTAGCTTTGAAATATGTTTCTGTGTTTTATTATATTTCCCCAAGCACTTATAATATTGAATTTATGCAATAAATACTAAAAGTACATATTAAGCAATTAGCATTATTAGAAAAGCAAAAGAATGTGAAGAGCTGAAGCTTTAACAGTCCTTGCTGTGGAGAAACAGACCTATTTCAGGCTTGCAAACATATTTGAGACATAACCTTTTCCACCTTTTAGATCCTACACCTTTCATATATGTTTAGGAAATGTTAGTCTTTCTACATATTGATTGAAGTACTGAGGATCATCCTGGCTGTGGATTTGGATTCAGAAACAAAATATTAGGTTGAATTTAATTGTATTGCAGGTTACTGAACAGTATGGATATTATTAAAACGTTAGAGGCTGTCGATCATGGCTAAGTGATCAGGTCCTGCCTTTTCTCAGATGATATTGCAAATAAATGAGTGATTGATGAGAAACAAATTATTCTAAGTGATGTTATTTTAGTTTGTTCTTGTTTCTGTTTGGTCCTGATAGAGCAGGTAGAAACAGATTATATATTATCTCATGATTGTTTGACTAAACAGGATAGTAACTGCTTTAATTAGCAGTGATAATAATGAAACTGTGGTGACCTAATAGATAAGGTACTGGACTATGGACAAGAAGGTCCCACCTCTGTCAAGCTGCTGCTGTTGAGTCCTTGTGCAAGGACCTTAAACCATAATTGGTTGTCAGCTGTAAGTTTCTCTGGATAAGAGCATCTGCTAAATGACTAAATGTAAAATTGGCTTAACGTTGTGGGATGGGTATAAAAAATAAGATATTTAGGCAGCATTACCTTGTAAATGATATTATATACGTCACTTTGGCTTTATACTGAATTTATTGGTTTGTTTAATGATTTTGCAAACATTTTTAAGCCCCTGTGATTGTAGTTATTGTTCCTGATCAGCTCATCCTTTCATGTGATTTGCTATGACGTTCAGATATTCAAACATTCATCCTTAACATCTTCAAACAGTGTGACAAAACCCAAACCCCTTGTTGTAACTCTTGGAGCATGACGCAATTTCTGTTGTATGATTCTCTCTCTCTCTCTCTCAGTCTATAAGTGTGAGTGTTTAATTAGCTCATCACGACTCTATTTCCAACACAGTAACACTCTCTCCATGAAAACAAAATCTCATTTTTTACTGCGACAGGTGAGCTCATGGCTTCTCTTTAATTGCTCCTGGCAGTCGTTTATAGACCCTAAGATTTAAAAACGTCACCTCACTGCACTGCTATCTTCATCAGGTTCTGGCTCTGTCAGGTTTCATACTGGACTAATATTGTGAGATGTGATGAGATATGATAGGCATCAGCTTCACAAATGCATCTGTATGTATTATAGGAGTGTATAAAATTGTGAACACATTGTCTTACTGCATGGGTTTGCAAACGTTTTCTCAGCAAAGCTGGCAAATTAATATAGATTATATTAGCCCTTAAACATAACTATAGAGACTGTATGCTAAGCTAAGTAGCTAGCGATGTTGCATATAGTTAAATATTCTGACAGGTTTAATTAATATCATTCAATAAATAAGAATATATTAATGGGCATATTTGACCCTGAAACCCACCTTGTTATGAATGAGAGTGCTTTGCTAACGATTAGCATTAGCGCGTTAGCGAGTCAGCTAATGTTTTTTTAACACACTTGTGCATATTATTGAAGCTTTTTACAGGTTTTGTTAATATAATTTAATGAATAAGAATATATAGTAATGCACGTTTGGTCCTGAATCCCCACCTTGTTATGAATGAGCTATTTATGGACTTTGCTAGCGATTAGCATTATAGCATTAGCTAGCTTAGCTAAGTGAAGCTGCTTCTGTACGGAGTGGTGTCTAAATAATGATTATATTATTGTTTCTATAAATTGTAGTTATTAAAGTATATTTTAAAATGTTTGATTAACATGATGGTAGAATATAAGCATATAATTAGCCTGACTTTACCTTTCTACCATTGAAGCTCAGCCAAGACTTAAAAAACAAAGAAAGTCAAATTTGACCTTAGGAGCAATTTCCAAACAACCTGAAGCAGTCATGACATCTGTGCAAAACAGCTGTATGCAGTAAAATCTCGGGATCACACAAACACTGCTTCATTCTGGAAGGAGGCACAAATGAACTCCCAGGTCTGCAACTGAACTGTAAAACAACCACAAAGAAACAAAGCTGAGGTGAGGTGGTTTAGGCATATCACATGGACGGAGCCTGGTGGGCTCCCCTTAGGACTGTTCTGGGCATGTCCCTCTGGAGAGAGACCACAGAGCAGGCACAGGACCTGCTGGAGGTTTTATATCTCACAGTTTTTTTGGGTCTGGGTTTCTCTCAGGGGGAACCTGTGAACAATCTGTTATTGGGTGCACTCTAACAATCCCACAATGCACCTCAATAAATGGGATACAAAAGGACAAGGAATACCTCTGTGTTTGGTTTGAACATTCACACGTGACTTCTCGATTAAAACACTTTTAAAAAGTTCAGGAGTCAAAACAGAACCAACAACAGATGACATGAATGCTGCTTTATGATGCGCTGTATTTCTATTTTTAGGTACTTTTACTAGAATTGTCTGTTTTCTGAGAACGTGGCTGAGGTGTTTGGTTTTTGCGAGCGTAACAAGACTCTGATTCTAAATGTAGAACCTTTTATACACACATGCACTCTCAGTTAACTCCTAATTATGGCAGTTTCTATAAATCTTTAGTCTACTTCTGGAATTTACCAACAAAATGCAAGTCAACTTGATGTCTGTAAACTTTTGACAAACTGCTATACTTAATAAAGCAACTCTCTTAATTACCTGAGTGTTAACCCTGTATGAATGGGTGAAAGTGAGTGATGTTCGGGGTGCATTATGGGATGTATTGTAAAGTATGGATAATGGATCGTAGTAGAAGAACGGAGTGTAACCCTGCTGACTCTGCTTTATTTTAGCAGTAGTGGAGTTAGGACTCTCGCCTTTGCTTTTATTCGATGAATTAAAGTTCAGCGAGCCTCCTTTTTACCTCCATGAAGCGTAATGAGTGTTTCGGTGTGCGACTATGTAGAGTGCTTGCGCACCCAGCACAATTACATTAGGGAGCACTACTGCACGGACGGCGAGCGCGCCACATGAATTAAATATTGGCATCTTTTCTGTAGAAAGAAGCAGCATTTAATAGAAATGCACTTCCATTATAAATGAGCACAGCACGGACAGGCACAGGAATATTAATTGTTCATCAAACAAAGCAAGCTTTCTCCAAGAGCTCTGCATTTTTAAAAGCAATGCTTTTTGGAAAACAAAGAAGGAAAAGTTACTCAGAGTTACAATGTAATGTAAAAGTTTTGGCCTGTTCGAGATGAGGTTACATGACTTTAACAGAACCATGAACAATTAAGAACTGAGAGCTAAAATGCGCTAGTCATGATGCAGTAGATTTTGCACAGCACGTTCAATGTTTTTCCTATATCTATTAATTTGTGCAGAAATGTGAGGTATTTAAGTTTGTCCCTTTAAATGTTGTGTAAGTTTTAGTTCATAAAACCATTGAGCTCCCTGTCCCAGATCCACTAATTACCATATTTTCCGGGCTGTAAAGCGCACCGGGTTAGAAGGTACGATATCAACGATCGGCTGCTAACGGATCTATTTTCATACATAAAGCACACCGGGTTATAAGGCGCATGAAATGAAACAAAACTCTTAAGTTCTGTCGGAAGCCCAGTTTGGTCTTTACCTGGTGCAGGACGTCTTCTTGCTTCCTCCACTTCCGTATCATTGATTCGTTAATGTTGAATTCTCTTGCAGCTGCTCTATGTCCATGTTGTACTGCGTGACTGATAGCGCTGAATTTGAAATCCGCTTCGAAAATGAATGAATGCACGTACCCTAATGCTGAAGCACATACCGTATTACTCCGCTATGATGCGCACTACGGTGGCCGTAAGCTTCGTAATTTACCAAGGCCGTGCTAAAACATTTTGACAGATTTATGAGCACCGTGTACCATCTACAATCGGTTGTAGGTCAGAAGGCTCAACCAGAATTAATTCATACATTAGGCGCACCGCATTTTAAGGCGCACTGCCGATTTTGGAGAAAGTTAAAGGATTTTAAGTGCGCCATATGGTCCGAAAAATACGGTAACTAATAAACTAGTAGTTGATGGTCTACACTTCTTTCCACTCCTGTCCATTTAGGAAATCAAGAATGAAGTACAACAAAGAAAATTCTGTCCATATATAGAGACTTATAGAATCTATTTAGAAAAAAAGGTCATTTAAAAACAGCCTTTATGTAGCTGGTAAGGTAAAAATGCCTTTGCTCCACAGAAAAGCAACAAACACTCAAACAATTTCTGTACATTCTAGTGATTAAATGTATATATTATATAAGACTTTTGAATCTTTATTAAAACATTTTTGACCTTTCTTTTAACTAACTATACGTTCTACTCTTTTGTCATCGTTAATTCACTACATGTAAAAAGTTGCCATTTGTGGACACTCAGTAAAGACACAAAAGAAAACACGGAAATTTTTGGAACACACGATGACAAGAATTCAACATTTCTGACTTTACCATGTTACAGTAACTTATTTTATACAGTATAATAATAGGGTTTGTTAACTTGCATCAAATAAACCATTTAATTCTCTTTAATTTATGTACTCAATTTAAGATTTAATCAATGTATTTAATTAATTAATTAATTAATTAAAGTATTTACTTGCACAGTTTGGGTTTTTAGTAATGGTTTTAAAAATTGCAGTTAGAACAAATATATTATTCTTCATTTCTAGAGAGAATCGTTCTGATTATTATCATTCAGCTCGATGACCTTCATCAGGATGAAACTCTTAATGAAGATGAATGAATGAATGAATGCATTATTACATTATTTATTATGTGAATACTCTGCAGTGTGCGTGTGCGTGTGTGTGCGCACGTGTGTGTGTGTGTGTGTCTGTGTGTGTCTGTGTGTGTCTGTCCGTGACCTTTCTGAACTATAAAAAGTAAAGTAATAGGGGTTTGGGAGCTGTTTAATATAAGTCTCCAGAGATCGTGATTTCCCATAATGCCAGGTTCTCTGCTGGGTTCTGCCTCTGTGGGAGTGAATTATGGAAATTAATATTTTTAGAGAAATGCAATGAATCCGATAAAAAATACAGTCGTCCTGAAATCAAACCATTGATTGATTAATTAAGTAATTCATTCCTTTGTTAATTTTCACACCTGCAGCAGTTGGGACTCAAACCCGGGACTCTGGAGTTGTGAGGTGTGAACTGTGGTAGCCTAGTGGTTAAGATACTGGACTATGGACCAAAAGGTCCAGGGTTCAAATCCCACCTCTGCCAAGCTGCCACTGTTGGGTCCTTGAGCAAGACCCTTAATCCACAACTGCTTGGATTGTAAGACAATGCTGTAAATGTAAATGTGAGGTGATGATGCTAATTACTGCGCCATCCAGTTGTGCCATGTGATCTGAGGAGATCAGAATTTTTCAGTAAATGAGCTGCAAGTTCCAGATCAGATGTACATAAAGCTGCTTTGGTATAGTGTTTTATTTAAGCCCCTGTTGGACTCCTGAGAAGGGCCTTTAACCCTGACCTGGTCAGATCAGTAGTAATTAGCTCTAATAAGGCTGTTTTATAAACTCTTTGAATGTTCTGTGTTTAATCCTGAATAACGCTGAGCAGGTGTGAATGCACAGGTTATTTTTGAAGGCCACGTGACTCCGTGTAAGCCCGAAGCTTAAACTACTTTTTGTTCTACTTCTCTCTTTAAAAATAGGAAAGGCATGATGTAGAGCTGCTGGAGCGTTTTCGGGGTCATCTTTGACAAATGTGGCGGCGGTTTTTGGGAACTCTGGAGACTTCTACAGTTAGGTCGCGGTTTCTCGGGAGGTTAGAGCCGAACACATTGCCGGGTGTGGGCTCTAACGCGGCTCGATTAGCGACGTACGTTCGTGTGGAATTAGAATGAGTCACATCCAGAGCATGAAAGCCTCCGTGCTGGTCGTGACGGCCCTGGTCGTTTAAAGAAGACGCCGGGGGCGGGTGATTCGCCTGAGCGGCCTTGAAAATGTTCTGTGTTCACAACGCCGAGCAGAAAAGATTCAGACTCACAAATGATTTGCTTTATTGACTTTGTGTGCTCAGAGGAACGCAGCTCTCTTTCAGAACACCACCTTAGAGACGGAGGTCTGGAGGGACACTGTGTTTAGAGGCCGTGCTGCAGGCTTCACACTTCACTAAGGGTCTAAAAGAATTTAAACTGCTGCAGCACTGAAATATGGAATGGGTTTTGGAAGAATTCATTTTAACTACATGATTTACAGAAAAAACGTGATTATTTTACTCACAGCAACGCAAGTGAAAGCACAGTAAAAAGAAGCCATGTTGCTTAATTCTGGGAAAAACAACATGACACAATTACTCCGGCGTGATCTCGGACCTTCTTCTAGACTTATTAAAAAGAGAAACTCATCACGTTTAGTTCGGATTGCCTGTAGAAATGTGAAATCATAATATTAAGTAGTTCTGTGCTAACGACCAGTCCTGTGACTGCCTCTTACTCTGATGTCATACGAAGGACCAATTCTGATGGGCTGCAGCAATATTACGTCATTATAATAAGCACCTCTAATTGGTCACTGAGATTCTACATCCATAAATCAGGCTCATGAAGTTAAGGAACTGATTGATTTTTATAAACCAGAAGTTTTGATACACAGCCCTTCTGAGTGGTTGTAGCCTTCGAAATTCTAATAAGGAACTACAGTGGTAAATCTGTACTCATCGTTAATTCGTTCAAAAAGTCACATAAATAAATAAAGTTGTAGTGTCTCTATGAAGTGCTGTGGGACTGTGGGACTGTGGTAATCTAGTGGGTAAGGTACTGGACAATGGACCAGAAGGTCCAGGGTTCAAATCCCACTTCTGCCAAGCTGTCACTGTTGGGTCCTTGAGCAAGGCCCTTAACCCACAGTTGCTTGGATTATAATACTGTATCAATTGGAAGTCGCTCTGGATAAGGGCGTCTGCTAAATGCTGTAAATGTAAGTGCTATCGTGGTTCTCACTGTTTTCTGGTTGCTGTTATCATTAGACTAAATACATTAAATAAATATTATTTACAACAAGTGCATAGACAAATTTTTCTCTTCAAAATGCATTGAGAACTGAATTTGATGTGTTGCTTTAGGGTCTCGCATCTGAAACGCTTGAGTGTTTAAGCGGCTGCGGGGGCTTGTCTTCAGGATCATCTATGACTAATGAGGGGTCTGGAGAACACAGGGCACAGGTGTAAGTTTGCTGGTTGTGTCTGCATGTGATGCCCGATCTGGATGAAGGCACCGTCGAGACATTTTATTCTTTAATTCATTTTCAGACCCTTTTATCGAAAGCCATGTGTTAAAGTGCAATTGGCTATGGGTTAAAGATCTTGGGCTTGAACCCTCATCCTTTGGGTATACAGTCTAATATTGTAAACGCTGTCTTGAGCATAAACACCTCTCTCTCTCTCACACACACACACACACACACACACACACACACACACACACCTTCCACATTATCAGTGAGGGGCGATGAGACGCTTGGTGCTGCAGTCTGTTGGTCCAAGCGATTAGCCTCAGATCGACTGCACCCAGCTGGACCTTATACACACAGGCTCAAACTCAATTACCTTCACCGGAGGAGGCGAGCGAACCGAAAATGAGCTCGTTCTCACCGCACGTTACACCGATTACCCCGGTAGAGCTGCTGCGTTCGGTAACAGAAGATTTGCTGATAACCGACGCCGAGCTACGACGCCTGTAGCATTGGATCATTAAGCTTGTAGGAGGGACACGTTGTCTGTCTGACCTCGCTTTTATTATTACGGTCTTTATGTTCTCTTTACTTAGTCTCTAAATGTTTTATTTTGGTTGGAAGACCTTGTAAAACTGCTCTCATGAATTTGTTTGTGGTTTTATTTTCTCTAAACGCATTCCAGTTTACATTGAATGAATGCTAAGACAGAATCTCCTTCATTGCCAAGATCGAGGTTCTGTCTTTTTAGAATATTCTGCTGGAATTTGTCCATTGAATGACGTTAAAACTCACATCATTTGGATCCGTCCAGTCAGACCGAGCTGCAGGTCTTAATTCTATTATTGTCTTTATTTGTTTTATTAAAGTCAAATCAGAATCAATGGCCATTCAAGACAGGAACAGTTCTAACAATACCAGTCTAAAATATCAGACATACTCTCGCACTGAGGCAATTTAGAACCACCTATTAACCCACATAGACGCATGGAGAACAGGCAAACTCCAAACAGCCAGATTCAGAGCTCAGGAGCGAACCGGTAATCTCTGGAGCTGTGCAGTAACAGTGCCTTCCTTTGATTCTCTTAACGATTTGAAACCACGTACAAAATGTGACATGAATTCCGTGTGGTTTACCCCTGAGCCAAATCTGTCCTGATCAAATCCAAATCTCTCCACCTCTGGAAGATCGAAAGAACCACAGAGCACCATGGAGAAATCCGTCCTCACACTTCAGCCTTAAACACAGAGTGTGTGACTAAGTCCTGACATTACATGAAGTCAGGAGGAAGCGGTGAGTCACCAGGCGGGGGATTCCTTCATTCCTCCAGAGCTCCTGATAGAGCAGAGATGATGAGGAACGTCCTCAGAGATTCTGCTCACAGTTTGATAACGTTAGAACTTCATTGGGAGATGATGAGCTGCAGGAGCTCCTAGTAACAACAGCGAGGTGGGTCATGTTACAAACTGGATGAGACATATGGAAAAGAAATCCAGCATCATTTATTTATTTAGTTAACTGCAATAATGCAAAACTAAAACATGTACTCTGTTGTACTCCTGGCTTTTAAAATACTTAGTCTGCAGGTTACTAGGTGAAAATATTGAAGTAGCCCCATGGTGAAATGGTTTCCTATCTGATATGCAGCACATTATAAAGCATCTAAATCCATTTCCCGTCTGTATATAGTGCACTACATAAGAAGCAGAGTCATTTTAGATTTAGATCTCTTTGCAGAGGCATCAGAGTTCAGTTAAGAGGTAACCGAGTTGTTTACAGGCATTCACGAGGCATGTAGAGGTTCCAGAGCTCAGTTTAAAACTCCCTGAGATTGGTCGAGAGGTGGTCAAGCTCAGATTAGTGGCACCCAAGCTCTGTTTAGAGGCTCCTGAGCTCAGTTTAATAGTTTAGAGTCTGAACTCAGATTAGAGGCTCTTGAAATTATTTGAGAGGGACCAGAGCTCAGTTTAGAGGCTTGTAAGTTCAGTTTAGAGGTTTAGTGACGCTCGAGTTCAGTTTAGAGGTGATGCTCTCAGTTTAGAGGTAACTGGGCTCAGTTTATAGGTTCAGAGGTGCCCAAGTTGAGTTTAGAGGCTGCTGAGCAAATCAGTTGATACCCCCAACTTCTAGACTTACTTAATATAAGAGAAACTCATCACATTTAGTTCTGATTGGCTGTAGAAATATAAGGTTGTAATATTATGCAGTTCTGAGTGACTGTGGCACTGTTGTGGTAATAATCAGCAAATTCAGTTGGCTGTAGCCCATAACCTGGACTCACTTTAGAGGCTGAGTATGACCATGTCATCATACGTTCTTCGACATTAAACCCGCCTTTTTTCTCCTGCTGCAGGAACAGAGTGAAAGAAAGTGTTAATGTGTCAAACCTCAGAACTCAGACTGCACAATAAACCCGACCTTTAATTTATGAAATAAAGTACAGTTACAAAATAAGTACAAAGCAAAGTTGTGTTTAAGCTCAAAGCATCACTTGAGAACAGAAAAGAAGAGAGTTAGATTTAATTTTGGATTTTGTTCCTGAAAGCAAAGAGTATAAGAACAGCAATTTGAGACGCTCTTCATTAACCTCCGCCAAGGGTAACACACACATGTACGAATTTACATAAACATATGCTCTCACTGCAGCACCCCACACACACACACACACACACACACACACACACACATGTTCATCACTAGACAGAACGTACAAGCTGTCTCATGAAACTGTATTTGAGAGGTCAATCAGAGCTGGACATCGATCTCTGTGTACTGGAAGATCTATATCTCACACACACACACACACACACACACACACACTTAGTAAAGAGGTTGTACCGATGAGCTGGTCATATAACAAACCTAATCAATCTGTCATCACATGCCTACTTTACGGGTCCATGGTTCCTCTGGCACAGAGCCCAGAACCATTCAGTGTGTGTGTGCCCGTGCGTGTGTTCATGTTTGCTATTTCGATTATTTATCTACCCCAGATCTACTGGTGCCACCTCATTTCGACCTACGTCCATGATAAGCATCAGTCATCTTCATTTATTTATTAATGGTGATAGAAACAGCGCCACCAAGCTGCAACAACCTCAACCTTCATCTAACGTCAGTCAGACACTAAACAGAGCTCAGGATCAAACCCAGGCCCCTGCACCAGTGCAACATCAACCTTACTGTGTGACTGTGCCAGCCTTAACCCTCCCCAGTGAGGTATGTTGGATCTACCTCAAAGTCTAAACCAAACCGTCACCAAATTTGCCGTAGGGTCTGTAGGTGCTGGATCTGTGGTGGCAGAAGCAGACCAGGAATTTAATAATCATAAAAAAATGATGAACAGTTTTATTTGTTAAATACAGCTATGTGGATTTGTGGGAAATGTCTCTACTCTCATTAAGGGAATCTAGTGAATCAGTGTGTAGTCTAATCAAGCCAGAATTTCTTTTCTTTATGTTTAGTCATTCGTTTGGTCATGAGTGAGATTCAGCCCTCACTTATACAGTGAATCATGGTTTGAATCATTAAATCGTTTAGTCAAAGCAAAGATTCACACCTTGGGTGTCAGTGATTCAAAGTTTAAATGAACTGTTCAATGAATGACAATCACTTGTTCCTCTGTTATTAAGTGATTCAGTGTTTATGTCATTTGGAGTCAGTTGTTCCCTCTAGGTCAGGAGTTGAATCATTGAATTGTTTGCCCTCAATGAAGATTCACTCTGATCTCGTTCAGTGATATGTGTACCTGAATCAGTGAATTATTTAATCAAACCTTGGGTTCCAGTGAGTAAGTGTTTGAATTGGAGATCAGTGAGTTGTTCGGTGAGTGAGATTCGATCATCATTTTGAATCATTTAGACAAAACAGATATTTGTTCCTCTCTAATGTAGTGATTCGGTGTTTAAAACAGAGTCATTTGTTCAGAGTCAGTTGGTCTCATTCTGCAGGTCAGGGATTGAATCTGTGAATTGTTTGACCTCGAGGAAGGTTTGCTCTTCTCATGTCCAATGATGTGTGTGATTGAATCAGTGAGTCATCTGTTCACGACTGAGAGTGACTCCTCTTTCAATCAGTGAGTCATTTTTGAATTAGTGAACTGTTCTGTGAGTCACCTTTCGTGAACCACTCACCCGAAATAACGATTCAGTTTGATTCATTTCTCTGTCTTTCAGTAGGTCAGCGTTTGAGTCAGCGAATCATTTGGTCATGACACTAGAAGAATCTTTTGTTGTGTAGTTTAATGTAGTTTAATGATTACTGACAGTGAATCGTTTTGAATCGCCGGTGTAAGTTTTTATTGAGCTTCCTTTGACTTTTCTCACCTGAAGTCTGAACACCAGACAACGAGGGCATGGAACGAGTCTCCGATGAGCTCAAACAGTCTTGCTGTGCTTCATCGCTGCACTGATTTGTTTGCTGTGTCATAATTAACAGAGTGACCTCACCCAGCAGTTTGTAGATCCTCCTAAAATAGCGATCGGAGGGGTGAAGGGAGGTTCTGTGGTTTCATGAGTGTTCGAATTGGGGTCAGACGCCAGGTTATGACACCTTTAAGACCCAAGACGCTCCTCTTCCTCTTCATCAGCTGCACACTGACCCCGACAAAGGGCACCGTGTTACTCGTTAAGGATTATGAAGTGGACTGAACCCAATCCTCGGGCTTTTGCTCACTCCTGCAAGATGGGATCAGAGACGCATCGTGTGGGGTCGGGGTCAGCGGATTCGGGCCCGGGTGGAACGGTAATGGTTATGTAAATGGTTCACTGTTGGGCCGAGCTTTTATAAACCTCACACAATTTGACCTTCTTGAAAACCTTGAGGCTTTTCAATCAACAAGATACAAAATGCAAAACGTTTATAGATCTTAAAAGGAATTTAGAGGTTTTACGCAGATCGTTTCGATTTGAGCAGACTGGCATACTCTGAATGTGTTTGAGGTTTGTTTGTATAAACAATAAAATGAGAAAAGAGAGATAGAAACACAAACTCTACAGCGGAATGAAGAATGAAAAGAATGAATGAAATCCTTGAGCAGCTGAAAGCGCATCCTGTACATGGCATGCCTTCACCCGGCCCTGTGCTCTCCAAAAAGGCCACTGGACCCACTGCAACCCTGTCCAGGGACAGTGGCTTCTGTTCTTATTTTTATAAGACTTAACTACCTGCGACAAAGCAAAGAGAGACAGTACACACACTATGGGAAGTGATCAGGGTCAGAATCAGTTGGTGGATTCTAAAGTGCAGTTCATAATTATCGTACATGTACAGACACACTGCTTCTACAGCTAAATAACAACCAGTTTATTAGTTACGCCGATCCGCTCTCCAATAACACACGAAAACAAAAGTGCACCGAGTTCCTGGTTTATTACGTCCCACGGTGTGTATCTAATAAACGAACCGCTCCAGCGTGTTTACAAAAATAAAACGCTGAATAAGTGAGGGACTGTGGTTTCGTGGTTCAGCTTCGATTGTCCACTTAGTAAGAAGCCACTCCACTAATCAATTCAAATATCTGCAAACTAATCGCTACGATTGATCCAGTTCATCCTGGTGTGCTCTGTCCAACACCTTCCCATCACTTTTTATCTCATGCTTTTATTTCTTTTTTTTGTACAAGCTCAGGCTGGATGCCAAACAATTTCTTATCATTGTATGCTTTGATAGAAGTGTTTAAAGCAGAGATCAAACTTGAGCGGCCACCCACAGAATCACCCTGAGAAAGAAGATAATAGATAAAAAACACCAAAAGCTTGCAACTCTTTATTTTTCTGAGGAACCAACACAGACATAAGGAGAACATACTAGCAAAAAGGCTCGAACCTACGTCTTAGAACCTGAACATACAGTCACTCAGATCTGGGGGTAATAGAACAGCCAGTTCAAATTTTGCTAGGTTTTTTTAGAGATTAGATAAAACATGAGTGTCTAGAGGAATCAACACAATGTAACAAGAACATACCAAACACCAAACAGGATTGAATCCATAATCTGTGCAGCTGGTCCCATTCAATCCAAACTCACTAATGATGTATTATTAGCGTAGAAAATAAAACAATCTGTATAAGACATGAGGAGAACATGCAAAACTCCAAACACGATCAAACCCGAGTGCTAGAAGTGCAAACATAAAGTCAGTCAGTTATAATAGGCATAATAGAATGGGAAATCACATTCTGGTAAATTGCTAGGTTGGATAAAAGATAAAACAAAGTGTTTGGTGTGTTAAGAGGTTAGTGGGAAGTTTAGCATCATAAATGCACATGTGGACACGAGGAGAACATACCAAACCCCAGACAGAATTGAACCTGGGTCAGAGAAGCTGCGCAACACCAACACTACCTGCAGCACTATTGAGATTTCCTATAAACAAAGTCCATGTCAGGTTTAGTCCAAATGTTCCAGTATTGCATTATGGGAGTAGTAAGAAAGAGACTTATAGCACGAAGAGAACATACCAAATTGTAGCCAGGCTCGAACCTAACTCCTAGAAGCTGTGTAGTACCACTGTGACACCCTTCATACCTTGATAGATATCAGATTTAGTTCAAATTGGCAATGTTATTCATTAATGAAGGCACTGATGCCTAACGATGATCACGACGAACTCGGAGTTCCTGGTTTAGTGAGGACATAAAGACACACGTTTGGGGTGAATTACAGAAGCTGTGTTGTAGTGCAGGAGAGGGTTTTTGGAGAGCGTTGTGACTCTGCGTGTTTCTGTGGGTTTATTCTTTGCGGGTTTGTGTTTAGCTGACTGGCGTTTTCTCGTCAATGAAAGAGCAGAAGTGCTGACGCCGCAGCGAGATCCTAAAACCTGTCCCAGAGTGCAGAGAGAGACGTTTATTGGAGTTTGTGACTCATGCTCATCTCATTCATTAAAGAGACGCTGTGCAGCATTTTATCCTTAACTCCATGACAATCCGGTTTGTGACAGTCGTCCGGGTGAAATGTGCTCGCCTGGCAGCTTACGCAGACGCCACCAAAGGTGCCACTCTCAGTCCTGGATCAGCAACCCAGAGCGGAGCGGGAGACATTCTCACCTTTACAATTAGTAATTAGTATGTTTGAGATCCAGCACAGATTTACAGTCCAGTTCCTAATCCTCCAGCTTTTCTTAAACGTTTGTGAATGTGAAATCTTTCCAGATTCAGCTTCTCGATGTTTGGTAAAATCCAACACAATCAAACCTCGTTATCTGAATGTACTTCGTTTTGGGAAACGGGTTGGATAATGAACATTCAGGTATATTCCATTCTATAGAGGAATACCAGCCTGGTTCCTCATTCATCAAGCCATTCAGAACGTCTACTTCCACATTCTTTCTGATCGTGCTCTGATCAAAGCTATGGTTAGAATTCAGATTACGGATTGCAGGGTTATACAGAATGGCCACCATGCTTGACAGTTGGCACAATGTTGATCTCTTGTTGATCCTATAAGATGATCTTAATCATGGAGTTCATTCCCATTCTGATGTTATTCCTTGCCCTGTTCCCTCTGCCTGATCGTTTGGAGTCTTGTCCTGCTTTTTGTAAATCTCTTTTTTAGTCCAGAATGTCACTGGTCTTGTTCAGACAGAGGAAAGAACAGATTCTACCAAACATATAAAGGTAAAGCTAATAAAGGAGAAGCTGAATCTGGAAAGATTTCACATTCACAAACATTAAAGAAAAGCTGGAGGATTAGGAACTGGACTGTAAATCTGTGCTGGATCTCAAACATACTGCGAGAATAACTCTCTAATTGTAAAGGTGAGAATGTCTCCCGCTCCGCTCTGGGTTGCTGATCCAGGACTGAGAGTGGCACCTTTGGTGGCGTCTGTGTAAGCTGCCAGGCAAGCACATTTCACCCGGACGACTGTCACAAACCGGACTGTCATGGAGTTAAGGATAAATCTTTAATGAATGAGCCCTGGTGTTAGCCCTACATCAGACTTTGATGTTTGGGTTGAGATCACAGATTGAGTGTAGAGTGGAGCCACCCCTGGATTTCTTGCAGTTTTGTTTTCCTACGTATGGTCTCTGCTGCACCTTAGGTGGGCAGGTCAGGAATGTTCTCCTTGTTAATTGGCTTTGAGGTTTTCATCTGACCCAGGAGCAACTGTTCCCGTCTATTCTTACTGTTCTTCATATAGAACAATAACCCTAGAGCCATAACCCTAGTCTCTGAGACTCAGAAGGTGGAAGCCATTGGTGCGGAGGAACCCAGACCTAGATAAACAGAGGGCATTGGAGCTCATCCCATACCCATGATTCCTTGAGTCGTGGAAGCAGACAGGGGTGCCCTGGCATGACATAAGGTTTCCTTCTTGCACGCAGATGTTTGTTCTTGTATTCTGTAAAGTTCAGGAAAGATCCTGGTCTCCCCTGAATAATAATATGAGTCTTATCCATCTAATCTAACCACAATTCCTTTGGAAACGTAGAATTCAAAACAATGTAAAAAAAATTAAATGACTATACATCTTGAACCCTTTCAACCTCAGGCATCATCCTGGACCTTCCGGAAGTAAAGATTCCCTTGTGATATTATAGCCCGTTTGTAAGTGTAAGCGTACTCGACGTGTTGTTTTATTAGAGTTACAGGTGATCAAATGTGGTACAAGTGGATTTTCCTTAGACTGAAAGGTTTTTCTTGTCTTATGATTCCACCTTTAAGAAAACAACTTGCTCCAGGACTACAGCTACTGTCCTAATCACTTTTCACTTCGGTCCTCATTCCTGGTCGTCCTGCCAGATGTTTGTTCTAGTATCACCAAACTTTCCTTCAGCTGCTGGGCAGTGATGGGAGGGTTTTGCTTTCGCAGACCTGACCAGGCTATAAGCGCTTCTGTCAGAGATCTGAGGAGTTTGGAGATCTTTTATAGATTTTGCTCTCAATTTGTTGCACTAGCGCATACCAACTATTACCATCGTAACTGCTTTCAAAGCATTCTGGAGAAACATCTACCAATCCCTCCCTCTACACGTCCCCCCGTTGGTCAGACTATAACCTGGAGAGTTCAGTTTCAACTGTGGTGTGATTTAGAAATTAGCTCCAGCTCTTTCTAAAGAAGATCAGGACCAACGTTCTAACCCTCTCTGTCTGTCTCTGTCTGTCTCTGTCTGTCTGTCTGTCTGTCTGTCTGTCTCTCTCTCTCTCTCTCTCTCTCTCTCTCTCTTGCAGTCGTGACTGGTTCAGAGGTTCCAGGTGAATTATTGCCATTAGCTTTAATGCAGCCTGAGCTGTAATTATTCTCTCCTGTCCACTTTCAAAATGAGCTAGAGAGTAAGAAATGTCAGAGTCTCTCAGAGCTCCCGTTATTCTCTCATTTATTTTCTCCTCCTCCATTACCTCCCTGAACAACAACAGCATGGAGCCCATGTTCAGCCCCGGAACCTCCTACAGAACCGTGTGTACGAATTCATCCACGTTTGAAACAGGTCGAGGTCAGATTATTAATCCTTACAGTGATGTGGGATTGATCTCGAATGAAGCTGATATTAAATCGTATCAGGTTCTCGGTTATGGGCGGTGTCGGGGTGTTGTTTTGTCTCTACAACGCCGCTCTTATTTTATAAATCAGTCTGATGGATGCTGCAGAGCTGAAGGCCACGCTGAAACATGAACACATGTCCCTTCATAACTGCACTCTGTATCGTACGTTCCTCAGCCCATCACCTCTTTGTGATTTATTACAGTAAACGCTGTAAGATCTGCCCAACATCTGGTGGAGAACGAGTCAGCTGAGGAGCAGATTGTGATGGATGTAACTCAAGAAGTCAGTGTGGCTCCTTCAAATCCACTTTAACACACACTCTTAACCATCTCCTGGGAAAAGCCTGGCATGTTTAAGAGAGGAGTTAAGAGGCGTTACATTTATCTTCTGTTTAGAGTCCTGACAGAAAGCAGCTTCTTCTAGGAGAAGGCATTAACGGCAGTGGTGACCGATGTTGGTGGGGACTGCTGCGGTTAAAAGGTGGTTCTGGTTTTTGGACAGACTCCTTAGAGGGTGGGATTAGGAAACATTTCAAAAGGTCTGGATTAGTGGAAGGAGATTAGAGCATGGCATTTGCGCTGTAGGACTCAGGACCAGAGGATTTTTGGAGCGTGATCTTTAATAGATGGTTTATGTAGGTCATGTAAAGCATCTGGTTTAGTGAGTGGAATTTATTTGGTGGTGTTTAGAGGGTAGGGTTTGAGGATAACACTTAACAGGTGATGATTAGAGTTGCGTTAAGAGAATGGTGTTCAGTTTATAGTGTTGAGAAGTTGAGGGGTTTAGTACAGCCATTAATCAAAATGGTCCAGACATTACCATATTCACATAATCTTTTTTTGCTATGGTAATCTAAATATAAAGGATATTTTCACAAGAAAACAGCACACAAACGCTACGTAAATGAAAACACGAGTATAATAATCTATGCAGCATTCGAATGCTAAACTGTTCCACTGGAAATGCACACCATGGTTCTTCAGTTACAAGAACTGGCTGCACACAGCCAAGAGGGATTGAGTCCAGTTATAGAAACACAAATTCAGGATCACAGGATCACCTTTTAAACACTTTGAACCTTTAAGCAGAGTACAAACTTTAGCGTTAAACAATTCTCGGCTTGTGTCTGCGTCCTAAAAACTAAACGCAGAATGTGACGTAACGTAGCTCCTACTTACGCACAAAGTTAATGCAATGTGCAAAATCAATGTTCGCGAAACAAATCATCATAGTATAATAAATGATATCTATGGCAGTTTTTTATTTGACCAGCTGTTCACAAAGCAACATCCAGAGTTAAAAGAGTATCATAATCTGCTAATTATAAATTGGTAAGACCTCAGTCATTAAAGCAAACGGACCTCTATCTGATGATTGTTAAATGAGAAGAACCAGGAGAGTTTTCTGTGGGTCGGATTACACATCATTTGGGTTAATTCTGTGGAGTTCTCAGGAGTTCAGTCTGTGTCTGAAGTACTTAGGGGACCAAAAAGTGTCTCAAGGAACAAAATCTTCCTAAAGGTGTTTTGCTTAACTTCAGTCTTAAGAAAAAAGTTACAAAAAGTTGCTATTCCTCAAATAACTTTAAGAATGATTTTATTTACTTTCTTGACTCTTTTCTTAAGGGCAATTCTACGAACAAGTGGTATTCTTGAAAGCTTCACACTTGTCTTAGGCTTAGAGTCGACAATTTAAGCATCAAAATTTAAAACTTTAAAGAGTTTAGTTATTGCAAATAAGTCTGACCTACTTTCAATTAAAAAAGTTCAAAAGCCTTTCAAGTGAAGGTCATCCTTTAAATACAAAACTTCATAACATAAGGAAAGCTTTTTGGAAATAAGTTGCTTTAATCTGTGTTTTGTTTTGGAGAAGGAGGACTTTTTTCCCCATCATCTCAATTTCTTGTTTGCAAATTTTTTTTTGAAAGTTTTTGCTCCATTTTGCTGTGGAAAGAACCGTCAATACGAATTCAAAATGTGTCTCACGCCTTATATCGTAAGCGCTAAAATGCAACTTAGCCTATGTACTGGGGTGTACTGGCGTCTACCTGATTAGTGTGTGTTAATAAGGGCGGTCATTGAATCAGCACACATCATGGAGTACAAAGTGTTTATAATAAGCTGATGCATGATGTGATCTTTAAAGAGAAGGATTCCAAAAGCAGAATTACCAACCATTAAGCATAGTAGTGGATCTTTGGAGTTTTTGCATGGTACAAATAATGTGTAACGGCACTAATAACCACCTGAGCACTGCACAACACTGACAAAAAGGTAATGTGAACCAAGGAGAGAGAAACACTGGACCAGCTGCTTAATCGTGCAATAATACACGTGCATTTTTTATACTGCCAGGTGTGTGTGTGTGTGTGTGTGTGTGTGTGTGTGTGTGTGTGTGTGTGTAGAGCTGTGAAAGAGCAAACCATTTCACAGTGTGTTGACAGCAGGGGTGTGAGTGATGCTCAGATGGAAGCTCTGATAGCGAGCATGAGGTCTGTGCTGGTGGAATGGAGTCAGCCTGCCAGAGAGAGATGTTATGGTGAGATGTGACTGTTAAGGGGTTTAATGGCTGGGTGATGACCCTCCTATATGTATGTGTGTGTGTGTGTGTGTGTGTACTGGAGATAGCACAGCAATCGATAGCGTTAGCTCGGTCCTAAATCCTCATCAGGTCCAGCAGCAGGTGAATATCACAGATTACAGAGGCACGATAACAGGACCAGACCATTATTACAGTCGAGTTTTACACAAACATCGTACGCAAAAGCTTTCTGTACAGCCCCAAATTAGAGGGGCTCTGTTACTTCGTTACCGAGTTTAGGTTCCTCTCAAGAGGTGCGTTCGTACTTCAGGAACTGGGGACGGTCGTGGTTCTAAAGGCATTTTTACACCAAGTATGAGTTTTGCAGATAAAAAAAACGCACTTCGAGTTTTGAAAAGGAACACACGTATGTTAAGGTTGTCTCACACCGAGTACGAAACTGATGGACTGTGACGCTGCGTAAAATATTTGAATGCGGTCTGTTCTCATTTCTGCATTAAAATCAGCCTGACCAATCAGAGCTCGGTTGTCGGGCAGAACAGCTCATCAACAGCTCATAGGACGAGAGACTATAAAAATGTGTTAGTGAACCAAGAACTGAAGTTACGCAGTGCCAGTGAATAACGGTGACCATAACGGTACTCCATAATTGAGAGATCTCTTTTTGGATGTTTTGGTTCCATTTTGAAGTCCAGGAGTTGCCCAACACCCTCAGTCAGATTAAAGGTTTTAGATCTCTTTAACAAAGCTCTGTATAAACAAATTAGAATCTTTTTTTTTTATTTGATGCTCACATTAATGCTCCACACCATGTTTCTGCCTCACCATGATCTCAGATATAAAAGCACTGGACCAAACATTAAAATGATTAAAACCTGAAACTGATTAAACTGCACAGCTTCAGAACCTGCAAGAGATGTTCGTCCTTCAACTGAAACTTTATATCAGCCAAATAGATGGGAGAGAAATGTTAGTCCTAGCCTAAAAAGGGCTTAAATCACTATTGATTTTTCAATTTAGTCCAAGATGGTTTAATCTGTGTTTGATAAACTGGGTCTGAATTTTTAACTGGTCTTAAGGTCCCAAAGTAAAAACTAAACTAAATGTACAAACAAGATGAAGATCAATACTGGATTACAGCGTGGTTAGAGCGGTCACCTCACAGCTCTGCAGATCCTGACTACTGACTCACCAGTGTGGAGTTTGCATGTTCTCCCCATGTCTGTGCAAGGATTCCAAAGACATGCGTTAGGTTAAGTGGTGTCTCTAATTATCCTGGTGAGTGCCTGGCATGTATCGTTGCTCCTATAATCTTCCTGTCATGAGCAGCCATCAATGGTGATGCGGCGTTAAATGAATAAAGAAACAAAAACAAAACAGCGAGAGCTGAAAAAGATTTCTCAGCATGCTTCTCTTAACAAAAACATCTGTTTTTAAAATCAGATTCTGCAGCTTAATCATTTAATTAGATGAAAGAATAAGGAGAGCATTTAAGTATTTAATTCAAATACTTCGTAAGACGTAAGACATCTAGAAGAAACAGAAGCTGATCTACTTTTCAGATTTGTGTAAAAACACCTTGTAATTTTATTTATCGCAAGTTTGCGCACTATTCAGAACACAGTTTAATTTAGGAACTACATAACTATAGCATTTGTTTTTTTTTACACAGCAGAGTTAAATTGAAGCTTTATAAAACCACCGGAGGGCTATCGACCAACTTTTGTTATGTAAAAGCGTGACAGAGAGCCTGCAGCTGATACATAGAAACATATGAACTATATTGTTGTTGTTATAATTTGTATATAAATAAATAAAAGTAGCAATTCGGTTTCTACAAGCAAAGCTCTGCTCAGTTGGTGCAATGGTTTTAAAAGCAGTTAGTAAATCGAAGCACTGCCAAATGGAAATCGTCCCATTTGAATATGGTATGCCATTGCGGTCAGTAATTTTCTCCCACACAACAAGTGTGAAGAGATTACAGGCGGTTTATATATAACTATGGGAATGTGTGTGTGTGTGTGTGTGTGTGTGTGTGGTCGAGCCGGCGTATGGAGGACCCGTGGGCGTGATGAGCAGGTTCTCCTGCATGTCTCTGACAGTAGATAGGATGGAGAGAAGATTGGAGCAGAGCTCCATTAGAGACTCAGCACTTTCTGCAGACGTTCTAAATCCCATTAGTGTGTATCTGCAGAGGATTAGGACCCAACCCTGAACTCTCGACCGCCCCCCACTCACCCCATCTACACTGAAATGAGATCAGATAGAGGAACAGAGGGAGGAGGAGGGTGATCGTTGATGGTTAGTGGCTGTCTCTGTCTCTGTTTTATGGGGTTTATTGGACCGTGTGATGAAGAGAACGTGCAGGTGATTTTAACAGGGTGATCCGATAAGCCTGTATGGAACACCGTTAATACTCCCAGTGTTTTCCAGGATCATTTCTGTTTCATAAACGCTATTATGGTCTATAATACACTATTTACCTGTTTAAAAATCATAAAATGGAGCCATAATACAAACGTAAAAAAATTAATAACAATAATAATAATAATAATAATAATAATAATAATAATAATAAAGAAACAGTTAAGAAATAATAACAATACTGACAGTAGTAAGAAAGACAATACTGCTACTACAAATAACAATAACAGTAATAATAGTATAACAATAATGAAAATGATAAATAATAACAGTAACAACAACAACAATAATAATTATTATTAATAATAATAACAACAATATTAGTAATAAAAATGATGATGATGATGATTATTATTATTATTATTATTAATAATAATAATCATAGTTCTAATAATGATACATATTAATAATAATAATAATAATAATAATAATAATAATAATTATTATTATTATTATTATTATTATTTAGACCTTATAGAACTTAATTTTTTCCATTTAATCTAAAACCAGGTTTTAATCTATCTAAAAAAAGTATGACAAAATATAAATGCAAAATTTTTGGCACCCTGTTACATTTTGTATTGATTTCCTACATCCAGTTGTTTCAGTATTTGTTTTCCTTTATTCTTATCTTTTTATTCTTTTTGCACTGCACAAGCATTCTTTTGTACACTTACCTTTGTAGAACGAGTCTGATCTCTTCATGAATCAGCTTAAAGGTGACACATTTCTGCAAATGATCTAACTTTTTAAGCTTTATAAATAAACACAATCTGCAGAATTTCCATCTGCTTAGTTTTAACATTGAAATGATTAATTATTAATTAATAAGAACATAAACAAAACATGATTAAAGCAATCAAAATTACAGTACATTGCATCCTCTCTCTCTCTCTCTCTCTCTCTCTCTCTCTCTCATTGTGTCCCTATCTCTCTCGCCCTCGTCCCCCTCAGCTCCGGTGCTGGAGGTTCATGGTCGGCTGAGCATGTTGCTAATATGTGAGCGTAACCTTGATAATCTGTTTGTCGGAGGCTGATGCATGTGCCTGATGAGGCTCAGCTGGGACCGGGGTGAAGACCCTTCTCCAGCTGTTGCTGCATTCACAAATTATCAGCACAGCTGGATCAGAACTTTTCCTCAGCTTTCTTTTACAATTCCTGTCTCGTCTATGTCCTGCTGAATCTCCTAACTCCTCACTGCTACGGACAGAGCTAGCTCAGATCGTTTTGGTCGGCCTAGCTTAGCGCTCTCGCTGCTTCTCTGTCCCACTCCAGATGCTTGAACCGTTTCCAAATGAACAGTGCAGAAGAAGCAGAAAGCATCTATCATGTCTCCTAACCGTGAAGACCAAAAAAGAGAGGCTATTGATTTTCCATTTGGACGCCTTTGCTTTGATTTGTTGCCAAAATGAGATTCACTAATAGCTTAGCTGCATTATGCTAACTTCTAGCAGGCCCGTCCTCGTACACGATGTTCTGCTTCGATGCCAACCAAAATTAAGCTAATCTGATCTTTATGATTGATCCAAATGTTTACTTTAATGAAAAATAGGCACGGACCAGCAGGAGTTACAAAACACCATTTGGACACATGACCAGTTTGACCAGTTTGAAATAAACCCCGTCAAAATAAACTTGGCTAATGTAAAGTGCTTATATTATTTAATTCATCTTTATTAATCCTTAGAGATCTGGATCATTTCCTTTGACTTTTATTTCATTGCAGACAGTATGAGCCCAAATTATTCATGTTTGTATTCTGGTTAACTTCATTTCATTTGTTAATGAACATCCATTCTTGCATTTCGGACACAAACACATTCCAAAAAAGTTGGGACGGGCAATTTAGGGCTAGCAATGGGATAAAAAACTAAATAATGATGTGATTTCAAACAGGTGATTATAATCATGATTTGACAAACAAAAGCAGCATGCAGGAAAGCCTGAGTCTTTGAGGATGATCAGAGGATCTCCAGTTCATCATCAAATGTGTAAAAAATGATTGGAATGTTTAAAACGTTTCATCCAAAACAGATCTGTGATACTGATGGGTCTGAGCACAATCCCCGTTCCCACTGTATGATGGTCCATCCCAGCCCTTTGCCCATCTTTACTCCTCAAAGACTCAGGCTTTTGTTGATACTGCTTTCCGACCAAATCATGATTATAATCACCTGTTGAAATCACATAATTATTTAGTTTTTTATCCCATTCATCATCATTTTCCTGGCGCCTGCACCGGTGCCCACTGCCAACGAGAATACTCCAGCTGATGCATCACTCCGTCTGTCGCCAGAGACCAGGCCAATTTAGTGTAGTCAATTAACCTAACTTGCATGTCTTTGGACTGAGGGAGGAAACCGGAGTGCCCGGAGTAAACACAGAAAGGACCCAGGGGCCCCACCCTGGAATTGAACCCAGGATCTTCTTGCTGTGAGGCAGCGATGCTACCCACCGAGCCACCGCGCCGCCCACAGTTTTTTTTTTCTCATTACAATCCATACATTGTCCCGCTCCCAACTTTTTTTGGAATGTGTTGCAGGTCTGACATGCAGGAATGGATGTTTATTAACAAATGAAACGAAATATTTCAGGCTCATACTGTCTGCAGTGAGATAGAAGTAATAATAATGTAAGAAACACTTTGTTTAATTTAATTTGCATTTTCCATTCCATCCCAACTTTTTCTGATTTAGGGTTGTACTTGGAACTGTGTCTGTTGGAGGTTTCTCCGACGTTTTTTGGGTTTGAGGAGGAAACAAACCAAAGAACCATTAAGGGTGTGAACTGGTACTTGAGTGGAATGTATGAAACAATGTGGCCTTCCATACAGGGTGTCCCATAGTCTCCCAGTGGTTAAGGTACTAGACAGTTATGAGCTTCCACTTTTATAACCCTTTCTTCAAAGGAAATAAATTCAGACATAACGAACATGCCCTAAACAGGGATGTAGTTATTTCGCTGAGCCACAAGGGGGCCGTTTGGCTTCAGCATGGCGAGAGCGCGAGACAGATCGTGAGAAAGGGTGAGAGAGGGTGAGAATGCCGGCTGAATGCTGATGTGGAACGCTGCAGCATTGCCCCACTTAGCCCAGAAGCTCCTGAAGCAGGAAGCAGCTCCTCCTCCTCCTTCATCTGTGGAGCTGCGGCGGGGGAACGAGGACGACTTACTGCTGACGCTCACACTTCTGCACAGTTCAGAGAGGAGGGTGTGTGTGTGTGTGTGTGTGTGTGTGTGTGTGTGTGTATGTGTGTGTGTTGGTGCAGTGGATGCTGGCCTTATGTTTGGTGCAGGATGAGAATCCAATAATATTTCACAGGCAGTGCTCTGTGTGTGTGTGTGTGTGTGTGTGTGTGTGTGTGTGTGTGTGTGTGTGTGTGTGTGTGTGTGTGTGTGTGTGTTCTAATAACAGTGTAACAGTGTTGCCAAATTAGCTGAAGGAAAAGCTGCCGTCTTACATCCATGCCCTCATCACCCTGCACTTCATGCCAACACGGTAACGCACACCACTCAGACGGATGAACTTCTCACCTCTCACACACAGGACCCTCACTTCCACCATTTGTACCTGCGACCTTATACATCTGGTCACCACCCAGGACAGGAACGTAGAGTGATGGACGTGAAGTATCTCGTATTGTTACGTTTACAAACAGAGCTTTTAACAGTCAGAAACAGATCAGATCTGTAACTTAGATGGACATGAGGTGGTAAAATGAGGACCTGGCAACCCCTGTCAAGCCAAGTCAAGTCAGATGTATTTCTATAGCATTTTTTACAATGGAGCATTGTTTCCAAGCAGCTTTACAAGTTTAAATTATCTTCTAATATTTAATACTGTATCTAGGACCAATCCCAAATTGAGCAAGCCTAAGGCGACAGTGGAAAGGAAAAACTCCCTAAATGGAAGAAACCTTGGGAGGATTAACCCTAACCCTGTATGCTTATGTGTACACCTACCTTGTGTTATACAATCCAAATTGTTTTGGTGTGCAGCAGAGCATCTGTGAATGCACAACCTGTCGAACCTTGAAGCTACACCAGTCACACCAATGTGGTAAAACATCGGCTGATCTGATGAGTCTCGATTTTTGCAGGCTCAGAATTTGGCATAAGCATGAAATAATGACAGATCTATCCTACAGGCTGCTGTTGATGGTGTGATGGTGTGGGGAGTATTTTCTGGACACACTTTAAGCCCCTAAATACCAACTGAGCATCATTTAAACCCCACAGCCTACCTGAGTATTGTTGCTAACCATGTGCAGCCCTTTATACCCACAGTGTACCATCTTCTGATTCCAGCAGGGTAACGCAAGAAAAAGTTTGTGAACCCTCTGTGGTGGAGCATTCTGGGATGTCGCTCATGAGCAGCCTCCTAAACCAGTCTAAACCAGTTACAAGTCTAGATTCAGACTCTAAAAGGGTTTAGGTAATAAAGCTAAAAATATTTTTTAGATCGCAAAACCATCACAAAAACCAAACCAGGATGCTCCTCCACTGTGCTTCATAGTTTGGGAAGGATTTGGCCCTTTTCTCCTCCCAACTGAATGTTGTGCATTGCAGTTCTGTTCAATCAGCCTTCCTTAAATGAGGTGTGTACATTTTTATAAGGATTTATGTTCCCGCAGTCTTGAAATGTTTTGATTCCGGTTTAGTTTTTAATGCCGCATAAGTTGTTTCAGTTTAGTGTTTTTTAGTTTTATATTATATTATAACAGCTTTTTGTACTGATTGTGTTTAGTTCTTCAATCAGTGTGAGGTTTATAGGACGACAGCGTTTAGAAAATGTTCCTCTGTTACGTTAGAGATGCTTTGATTTTGATTTTGATTTGTGTGATATTTAGAATAAGGGACAATTCATAAAAACAGATGCTGCTGCAGTGAAGTCCTGAAAGTCTGAAAGGCAGGATGCTTTGTGCCTGTATGAGTTAGGGTTTAATCTTCCCCTGAATGTAGAACATAAAGGGTTCAGACGTGGAAACAGAATGAATGAAGCCGAACAAATGACTGAATGATTGTGTTTTCAGAGCGGCGTGTTTTACAAACCCATTAAAACACGCTCGTGTTTTTTTGGCCCGTTCTTGACGTTGCTATATAAAGACGATGATAATGTTGAGCAGGCTGTTGTTGGAGGATAAAAATGGATTATTAATGATAGTGTATCTCCACCCGGTGCTGCTCGCTGTGCTGCTTTGCTTTTTTTTTTTGGCGCAGAGCCTGAGGTCTTCACCGCTGCTTCCTCTCTGTATTATCTGTCTCTGATTGGATTGGCTTTTTATTTAGGAGCTTCTTATTTATTTCTCTGTTCTTTTCAGGGTTTATTTTTAAAGCCAGCGGTTCGATAATGGCAGCCTGTTCTTTTCGGGCCTCTGCATGCATGAGATCAGGATTATGGGAAGGTTAATGAACGTGACACCCTGACCAGAGAAGATCAGACTCATTACACACACTGTCAGAGGAATTAACGTCTCTATTCAGGCTCAGATACATGACTGACAGCTTCCTGACACCGTCTGTGTGTGTGTGTGTGTGTGTGTGTGTGTGTGTGTGTGTGTGTGTGTGTGTGTGTGTGTTATATAGGATGTGACCAACCTGCTTGTCCTTGCCCTGCTTTTTCAAGCATCCACATGACTGGGACTGTAGAGGATGAAAATAGCTCGTATACAGTGTGTGTGTGTGTGTGTGTGTGTGTGTGTGTGTGTGTGTGTGTGTGTGTGTGTGTGTGTGTGAGTGAGCTTCTATATATAAGAGCAGGTCAGGTTCTGTAGTAATGAACCACCTCACAGTAAGAAATCACTCATAACTGCTCCAAAATTGGTTGGTTTAGTTAGAAACATTGGAGTAATTTTCATATTTTAGAGGAAGAAAATAAAAAGTAATCCTACCACAAACATAAACACAGATGAGACAAAACATTCAGGATCACTCACAGATAACAATAACACTGATTGTCTACAACCCCAAATCAGAAAAAGTTGGAACGATATGGGACGGTAAATGTAAATGAAAAGTAATGCATTGTTCCTTACATTTCCGTTGACTTTTATTTTATTGCAGACAGTATCAAGTCAAGATATTTCATGCTGTTTCTTGGATAATAATCATCCATTCCTGCATTTCAGGCCTGCAACACATTCCAAAAAATGTTACATGGACGATTTAGGGCTAGTAAGGAGGTAAAAAAAAAAAAAAGATCAGGTCATAATCATAATTTGGTCCAAAAACAGTATCCACAAAAGGCTTCTTTTTTTTATAGCACAGTAACTTTTTAAGTGGCATCTGTGAATGTAGCTCTGTATTGTAGAGCTTGAGAAAGGTTTGATAAAGGAATCCCTTGTCCATGTGGTTCTATCAGCTACTGATGAATGATGGTTCTTGATGAGAGAGAGATCAGATCACGGCATAACAGAATCTGCTAAAGACTAAATGTAATTGTTGTTTTTGTAAATAAGATGCTATCATATGAGTTAAAATGTGTCATGTGACATGCTATTTAATATATGAAAGAGACAGATAAACGAGTCAATCCTGCAGAATAACCTCAATATATTTCACCTCAAGCAGTGCACAAACAAATGAGACACGTAAAAGAAGCTTTAATTATGATGCTACATGTGCAAAAAAAAAAGTTTGGTTTGTGAACCACTTGGGGTGCTGTTGGGGTGGAATATTCTGGAATGTTTTTCATGAACAGCCTCCTAGTCTTCCAAAACACACATCTACAAAAGCTTCTATAAAGATGATAAAGGCTTTGCCAGTTTTTTAGATTCCAAAGCCTTTCAGCTACAAAGCCGGGTTTTGGCCCTTTTCCCCTCCCAGGCTAATGTTGTGCACTTCATGTCTGTTTTATCAACCTTTTAATATTAATAAATTAGATTTAATGTGTACATTTTTATGAGGATTTACATACTTGCATCTTCGTATATTCTTTACATTTTAGTTTTTATTTCGTTTTTAATTTTTGCTTTTCAATTCCAGTTTAGTGTTAGATTTAGTTTAGCTTTTATGTAGTCTTTGACACTAACAAAGTAGAATTACAGGTACAGAGCTATCGTTGTCATCTCACAGACCTGGGTTCGAGTCCAGGCCTGGTTACCGTCAGTGTGGATTTAGCATGTTCTCCCTGTGCTGCTTGGGATTCCTTTGGGTAATCAATTTTTTCTTACACTCCTGCTTAACTGGTGTTTTTGTTATTGCGTTGTATAATAACCGACGCTTCTCTACATGTTTTGCCGTTTCATTGGAGCGAGTGTTTTGGGGTTCGGTCACGTGCCGTTCATCCTTGCAGGGCCTCGTCTCACATCTTTCTGTTTATCGCTAGAAACGAATAAGGGAAATGGAGGAACATCTCATTATCAGCAGAGGGTAAAAATAAAATACGATGCGATCTCGGGTTCGGCGGCGTGGAAGAGAAGCTGCCCGAGGGTCTGATGGAGGGCAGGAAGGGGGAGTCGTTACATCCAGCAAATTCGGCGACACAAATAGACCGTGAGCCCAGCTGCCACGTTACACCATCGACATGAAGGAATGGCTGCACGATTAAAATATATAAAGGGAGAGAGGGGAGGAGTCAAACAGGAGTTCTTTAGCTCCATCGCCCTTCAAGCCTCAGCGGTGAAGAAAAACTTCCCAAAATATTCTCCCCTCGTCCATCCACAGGGAGCTCTCAAGGATATTCTCTCATCATTTCTCCGAGAAAGGACATTTCTCAAAATCTTGCAGTCTGTCAGCTGCCACAGATCGTCAGGTACCGCTGGGATATCCTAATCTGTCTGAGGCTCACGGTGTTAGATCTCTTTTGCTCTGCTTTTGGGTTAAAAACAAGACGGACGTTCTGGAAAGCACACCTTTGTTTTGTAACGCTTCGAGATTTGTCCCTTGTATATCTGAGGATGATCAGAATAAATGCAGACTGTATTAACTAAACAGACACGCCCACAACTAACCATATATGGAATATACCTTCATTCATTCATTCATTTTCATACCTGATTCCTAATTCAGGATCGCTAAACAGGTGCAGTCCGCCACAGGGCACACACTCACTCACACTGAGCCAGTTTAGAGATGCCAACTGACCTAATACTCTCTCTGGATCAGGAATCAAGCTGGGGAGCTGTGAGGCGACAGTATAAACCACCTGTGCCAACGTGGCACCTGGGGAAAACGCATCTAGCGGTATTCTTTCCTTTTTTCGTGAGCCCATTTTATTCTTGGATGTTCTCTCCAAATAATCTCTGCCTTATCTGGAGATTTTGTCTCTGGAACGGCTGCACTGAAATCACTTTTTCCTTTTTTTGCGTACTGTAGTGTGGGATTTGACCCACAGTGCACCCACAATCTGTTTATCAGGCCACTTTATTAGGTACACCTGTTCAACTGCTCGTTAAGGCAATTATCTATTCAGCCATTCACACGGCAGGAACTCAGTGCATTTATTTATGTAGGCATGATCAAGAAGAGCTGCTGAATGAAACCAAACATCAGAATGGTGGGGGAAAGGCGATTTAAGTGACTTTAAACATGGCATGGTTTGTTTTACTGGGATTTTCACACACAGCGCCACCTGTGTGATGACCGATATGACAGATGACCCATACAACTGGTCATTATTTCTAGAAAACCACAATGATATCAGTACTTGATGTACATATTTAAATATAATACTATATTTATAATATATGTAATAGTTTAATGTAATACCTGTAGCTGAAGGTACCTGATGTTTCATGTTACCTGTTCATTTCTCCTCCTCTCATCGGCCCTCTGAGTTGAAGAGAATCAAATCTGATTAAATAGCTCAGATTATTTGTAGAAAAGCCTCCATTTGCAGAAGAACATTCAGGCATCATCTGGTTGTAAAATGAGGCGCTAAAATGATCAGAGTTGGAAAGTAGACAGAAAATTGTAATATTTTCGAAGAAGGAGAAAAACACTGATATGACCGATCTGGATGCAAGTAAAATCACAGTGTAAAAGAAGATCTCCTGCACGTGAAGTCCTGTACATATGGAGAATTACACACGTTTTATTGTAACTTAAAATCTTAAAAATAAACACGCTACTCGTGCTTCAGTGGTTTAATGATGTGTTAGAATTAGAGATCATTTGCTTAATTCAGTTAGTGATGTGTCGGTGCAGCATCATATCCAGTCCAGTAATTTGGTGGATTATTAAAGTGCACTCATGCCTGAAGTGAATCCTTTTTCTCTGCAGAGATTCAAAGCCTTCTGACCCTGATGGCTCTCCGTATCGCTGATAATAAAGCTAATGAACGGGCCTGAGGGAGCGCCGGTACTGTAGAGGAGCTGTAAGTGTAGGTGTAAGGTGAGCAGAGTGAAGCCAGAGCCTCTGTGCCCGATGATGAGCGTGGAATCGTCTCGGCGCTGTTTAACAGACGGCCTGTTTGATCGTGCTGTACGTCAGTGACAGGGTTCGAGCTGTTTTTAGACGCTCACGCGAGCACCACCCGCCCAGATCCACGCGGCGTGATGCAATATTCAGAGGGTGCCGAGAGAAGATGAATGAGCCGTGTCACGGGACAGATGTGCTCGGGCAGAGAGAGGGAAAAAGCGGAAAAGAGAGAATGAGAACAGGTCCCACGGCGTGGCATCGCGGCAAACGCTCCTCACATCTGCCTGCAGCGCGGCGTCGCATCGCTCTGCGTAATGAGAAGCTGACAGCAGCAGAACAGACGCTCTTAAAAAGATTCGATCTGTGAAAATCTGATACTGAACTCTCTCAGTGTGACCTGGTTTAGAGGAACGGGTTGCCATTTCCCCGGTTTTGTGTCTTAGATGAAGGGCAGCTGATCTCCTTAGTGCTTACGACTATGAACCTGTAGGCTGAGGGTTCAAATCCCGCCCTGATGATATAGTTTCTGACTATAACATCATTATTTCTGGTGGCTTTAATGAACATAGCCTTTAAAAAATACATGACAGTTCCAGCCTCTTATTTCTCCAAAACTAAACTTCAGTTCCTTTGTTCCTTCCTCTTGTCTTAAAGCTTTTTGTATCTATCGTTTCCCCTGTATCCCATTTCAGAAATACTTTTGTCGCCCAGCTTTATCCCCACTGCCCTTATTCTTGTTCTTGACTCACACCTCTCCTTAAGAAAAATCTGGATTCACAAAAGCTTTCTTTTAAGACAAACAAGTTCATAAGAATGTTCTTAAACTTCAGAATTCTCAAATATTATCTTAAGAAAATCTCGTTGGTTACTTACGTAACCTACGTTGCAGTTTACAGCTTACAAAATACAGAGCGAGACGCATTTCGAATTTGTATTTATCCTTATTTTGTTTTTTGTTTTTTTTTGCTCAGAGGAAAAACAGCAAACCAAGCGTTCAAAAATTCTTAGCCAACATGACATAGAGGTGATGGTGGAAGTAATAAAAAAAGATGAGGACGACATTTCCAGTAACTAAACTAATTTAAGTTTTAAATTTCGATGCTTACCTCGTCGACTCTTACAGCCTAAGACGAGTGGGATTCTATCATAAGGTTAAGAAAACATTTAAGAACAGAACGCTTTCAAGAATACCACTTGTTCTTAGAATAATAGTTAGTAATATAGAAAATAGTTAAGAAGAAAATTGGTAAAAAAAAAGAAGAGAATTCTTTCAGACCAATCCGTATTCCAGGTCTCTTTGTGGAGGAAATGCAGGAATTAATGTTTAGGATCAGGTGGAAGTTTTTGGGCGATTTTGATATTTATGTAATTACAAATAGTACAATCCTTACATGCTTAAAATGCAGATCTACTTTGCCTGGGAATGCTTCATTCGATTATTTCTGCGCCCTTTATTTCGTTCGGTGCAGCACCAGGCCCCAGTATCAGGTAACAGACGTACAGCTGAAGGGTTGCAGCCCTCAGCACTTCATATATATTGAGTGAACACTTCTGTAGTAAATTAAAGGCTTGTCAAACTGACACCCCATACCACCTACGCCAAGGACTGGCCCCAGTTCGGCTGAATCAAAGTCTGGACTTATTACAGAGGTGATGGGTGTGAGTTGTGTAGCTGGGAGAACAGAGCTCTGGAGGAATGTATCATACCTGAAATATTACAGATTATATATCATGATGATTCATATAATCATATTTCTCTGAACTCCTGAGCTCCCTGACATTCTACATTCTGTTCACGGTCAGGTTTTTGCCTTCTAGATGAGAGATGTAATATTTTTTGCTTGATTTCACATCTCTGTTGCTCCTGTTTTATGTTCTTGGGCATTAGACTTAAAACAAGATGAAATGCCCTAATAAATCGTACTAATGAGGCCAAAACTACAGCAGGGTCTTTCCTGTCCTGTTGGACACATTTCTGTTAGAACGTTGTTGGAAGGTTTAGCATGCAGACACAGAGCAGTTCTGGTTTCAGCCTCTGGGAGCACTGGAGGGAAACCAGCTCATATTCTAACATTTTCATGGTTTAAACTTTCTTCCATTTATTCATTTTCATACACGCTGTCAACGCAGGAAAACTTGGCTTAACTGTTTCCTTTCTTTAGTACAGCTTTGAGACTAAATGCTAACTGCTGCCTGTTTCAAATGTGACACTTTTCTGTCATTATTTAATACTTACACTGTATTTTCACAACAACAACAGCAACAACAACAATAATAATATATTAAGTATTAATTTTAATAGTCTTAATAAAATAAGTTCTATTAACATAAACAAATATAAATAAAATAATACAATAATTATTATAGTAATATTATTATAATTATATTATAACAATAATAGTAATAATAATATCAGTGAAATAATAATAATAAAATAATAACAATAGCAATAATATCAGTAAAAATAAGGTTTTTGACTGATATTATTAATTTTTAAAATTCATAATCCGCTTTTACATACTGTATTCAAATGTCTTATATTTTCTGGCTGTATTCTAATACAAAGGCAATACAACAAAGCTAATGGTGGCCTAAGACTTTTGCACAAATAGTACATTTTAAATAATATGTATGAAATAATAAAATAACTGCACACAAAAACACTATATTAAAAACTACAAGTAAACAAAAACCTGAGGGCTAAAGAAAAGTTTTTATCTATTAGTTTTGAGTATTTAATAACGATGGTGTATTTAGGAACTAGAAGATTCAGGCTGTGTGTAAATAAATCACTTCATTGATAATCTAAACTACCTCCTCTAAAGCGCAATGGTAAAACCCCACCAAGAAAATCCACCAGCGGCACCAACCAGTATCGATTTGTTCCCACAGGGATAGTGGAGTACACAATAAAATGAGCTCCTCAGGGATGGATAGTGGTCAAACTTAAACAGGCAGGAACCAAAGTCAGGATTTATTTATTTGAAGCTGCTATTAACCTGCTGGTGTGTTTGAAGTTAAAAAGAACCCCTGCAGAGCCTGGTGATGCCCCTCCGAGGATCCGATGGTAGCACGTAGTGATGCTGATGGAACATGGCGTGGAATCGGCCCCCCAGGAGCAGGATTACAACCCTACTACAAATCTGCTCTCTCTCTCTGTCTCTCTCTCGCTCTCGCTCTGTGTTTTTATCGATCCCGCTATCTATAGCAGCTTCGGGTTCCACCGAGTGCAGGAAGAGCTGATGTAGAGCTGTGCTTCCACATTTAAAACGCCTTCATTACCAACCTGCCACGTCCACCTGTAAATAAATCTGCTTACAGCCGCCCACGGGCCTCCACCAAGACTTACTCAACACTCACACGATTTATTTACCTTTAGACCTTTGCCAGAATGCAATGCAACCACAGACACCAAAATAAGAGTCTCCCAACAACCAGAGCAGCACAAAGATCAGGGAGAAAAATATATCCAGAGTACACAGTTATTTATTCAAGTAAAAGTACTACTAATTTGATACAAATACTCAAGTACATGCTGATGTATAACAGGTACATGCTATTAAATGTACTTAAAATAAAAAGTAATAGTATTTATTTGAAAAGCCTTGCTAACTTTTCTAACATTATCCTCTTTCTCTAATCACAGCAATAACAGGATCAAAACATTTTCAGACACCAGAAACCAAAATATACAAAATACTTTGGATTTTTATTATAAATAAATGCTTTTATTTATAAATCTCTCATAACTAGACATGGTAATATTCAGTAATGCAGTAAATCCTGATCTTTAACCCAAATCATCAATTATCATTGACTCTCCAGTCCAACAAACTGCAGCTCAACCATTTATTACACCAGATCTTCTTTTAAACTCTGCTACACTACTTCATTTAACAATACTTAAGCAAACCTTTAGAAATATTATATAGTTTACCTTTAGAAATATACCTCTTATAGTCATGGAAGAAATTGAATTCAGCGTGCCAGGATAAACATGGGGTTCAAATCCCACCTCTGCCAAGCTGCCACTGTTGGGTCCTTGAGCAAGGCCCTTAACCCACAATTGCTTGGATTGTAAGACTGTACCAATTGTAAGTCGCTCTGGATAAGGGCGTCTGCTAAATGCTGTAAATGTAAATGTAAACATATCATCATGGATAAACTTCTAGTGTCTGATTAATAAAAATAAAGTGTATGTAGAATGCATTTTAACTTTAAAAAGGGTTAGAAAGAATTTCAATTTTATAATATTCTGTTTTTAAGTAATACATCTCACTGTGTTGGTGATACAGATTTGTTTCATGACCCAAGTAATGTACCTAACTCTTATGTTAAAGTCAAAGTCAGATTTATTTCTATAGTACTTTGTACAATGGAGCATTGTCTCAAAGCAGCTTCATAATTTTAGATTCTAATATCTAAGGTCCATCCCAGTTTGAGCAAACCTAGGGCAACTGGCAAGAAAAATTCCTAAATGATATAAGGAATGTGCTTTTTCAAACTGGACAGCAAGTTCTTAAATGCAATGAACTCTTGTTTCTTCTGGAGACACAAAATGCATCATCGGACTTGACACTGTTCATTTTTTGGGATTTTGGGATTCAATCTTTCTGCCTTTCTTCCTTTTCCCATCTGAGACAGATTTGAAAATATATTAAGTAAGTTTTTTACTTAAAAACAAACAAAAAAAAACCCCCAGTAAAATACACCTACAGAATAATAAATACAGTATCAAAGTGCTTGTGATATTTGAATCTTATCCTTAATATTTTTTCACACACCTGACGATGCCAAACGCCATGGCTCTAGGTGGAAGGTTGTAGGTTTGAGTTGATTAGAGGGGTGTGTCCTGTGAGTGGGTTATGACATCTCCGACAAAGGTGAGGATGTGAATGAGGAGGAGGATGAAGGTGAGAATGTTCCACACAGCTGAACTGGTTTCCTTAATGGTTCCCCAGAGTAGTAACGACGGATTATAAACCCAAACCTAAATTCACATTCACAACTCTGCAAATAAACCTGCTGTGGGCGAGAGAGAGAGAGAGAGAGAGAGAGAGAGTGAGTGAGTGTGTTAGGTGGCGTCGCCTATCATTCTGCAGATCTTCTTAGATGGCTTTATTTTGTGATGTGTCTAATTTTTCCATTAGTGCTAATCTCATCTGACTTATTCTCTCTCTCTCTCTCTCTCTCTCTCTCTCTCTCTCTCGCGCTGTGAGGATCATCAGGCCTCAGAGGATTTAGACTAATGCTGCGTTCATGACACTCCAAGCGTTCTCATCCCACAGCGTTCACACACTCTTAGCCTGTTTGGATTCTGAATGGATATAAAAAGCTCCTTTAAAATACCCCGGATAAGATGTTCGCTCAGAGCTTCGATTAGTTTAGATCTCTCTTAAAGCTTTATTGAAAACCTTAAAAACGTTACCAAAAAAGGTTTCAGCAATGCCTTTTTCTTTGATCGAAAACAAAACAATGCTTTTTGCAGACTTAAAAAAAACTTACAAACATACCAGTACTTACTGATAAAATTTTTAACACCAAAAATAGAGCAGCACCAACACTGAAACAGCACTTCTACTCAGACCTCCTTCCTCCTATAACCACTGGTCCTTCTGCCCATTCCTCCATCCTTCTGCTCCACCCTATAGCCATAAAAACTTTAAATCCTTCAACATTGTCCATGGACTCTTTGTGGCTCCCCACGTGTGCGTTTGTGTCTCAATATTTTTGCCAAGTGTGGGTTTGTGTCCCAATACTTTTGGACAAGTGAAATCTTTTCGGATTTTCTCCTAACTTGTTCTTTCCGTAACGTTATAATTTGGAAGCAACTTTATAACCAGGGTGAATTCTCTGCATCGAGGAACAGCCGATTTAATTCAGAATGTAATCAGTAACACCACAATAAGGTCTGGCTGGGAAAAGGAGTCTGGTGTTTGATCTGGAAGGTGTTTTATCTGAGCAGATTTATAATGGATAAACCAGTTGTGTTATTAATTAGATTTGAAAAATTGATCAAGAATTTGCTGAAAGTAATTTTTACTGATTATATTTCTGTGTATCGTGTGTGATGTTCCGGTTCAGGATGGATCAGGGTCGGAGCTCCAGAGTAGAAAATCAGGTCAGACCTCCAGGCTTCAACTCTAAATCCTTAAATATCCTTTGATTTGTAAATTAGGAGGCATCGTTTCTGTTCCTCTGCTCCTCCAGAAGCTCGCCAGGAGCTAAAGTGCTGGTCATTTTTCTCTGCGGGTCTCCTGTAGGACCACGACTAATCCCATCACGTTGTTATGAGTGTATCTGTAGTGTGAGTGTTAGATGATTGAGGCCGAGCTACACACACTCTGGGATCATGTCAGGTTAGCTTACTGTACCGCCGAGGAACCGAGCAATGGCTCGTCATTCATCCGACACGGCACAGATCAGACGCCGTCAGACACCCCGTCACTGCTACTGCTGCAGCTCATGATCCGTCTGAGTTAATAAATCATCATCATCACCATCATCATCATCATCACACACACACACAGTTATACGAGATATATCCGCTGAAATAAAACTAACTAGGTAGTAATGAAAATAAAACCATATAAAATGTTTGTGTTCATATTCATTTATTCATTTTCATCCAATTCAGGATCGCAAGGAGCTGGGGCCTAACCGGCAGGACAGGGCTCAAAATAGAGCCAATCCTAGACACCGGGTGCCAGTTTTTAGCAGGACACAGACACACACACGTGGGAGGAAACCAGTACCCAGAAAATACCCCCATAGACACAGGGAGAACATGCAAACCAGAGGTGGCAGAAGGTAATCTGATAAAAAGGGTTATGTATTTTACTCAAGTACATTAGTATAAAAGTTTCCTTGCCACTGTCGCCCTAGGCTTGCTCAATCTGGGATTGGACGTAGTTATTAGGAGATAATCTAAACTTGTAAAGTTGCTTTGAGAGAGTGCTCCATTGTAAAAAGCGCTATATAAATAAATATGACTTGACTTGACATTCAATTAAAAAAAATGTACTCAAAGTAAAAATGTAAGAGTATTTCTTTCAAAAGAAACTGCCAACTTTTTGTTGCTAACTTTTGAGGATAAGAGGTACAGATCCATGATACTACATCATACAAACATTATCATCTTTATCTAAAAAAAAGCATCAACTGAAACAAACCAGGTTCAGACATGAGGATTTTTTATTATAAATACAGGAGGTCCTCGGGTTACGAGGGTCTCGAGTTACGACGTTTCGTGGTTACGACACATCTCCCATTTACTGGATAAAGCCTTGTTTCGCACTTAAGTGGTTTTGCGTCGTAAACGTCATAACGCGAACTTCGCGTTTGGTGTGTGCAATGGAAGCATACGCGGTTACGCGGCTAGTTTTTTGATAATTACTGTGTTAGGATAGGATGAGTGCTTACAGTATGTTATTTACGTACAGTACGTACGTGTGTTCCGACTTACACTGAAAATCGGTTTACGACGCAGATCCGTTCCTAGGTGGCGTCGTAAACCGATTTTCAGTGTCGAGGACTACCTGTATTTGTTTTTTTTAAAACAAATCTTTCATAACTAGACATAATATTCAGTAATGCATTAAATCCTGATCTTTAACCCAAACTATAGCTACCATCGACTCTCTGAAACACTCTCACTGCATGTTAGTCCAACAAACTGCAGCTTCAACCATTTATTATTCAGAGCAGATCTACTTTTAATCTCCACTGCACTACTTAATTTAAAATACTTTAGCAAAACTTTTAAATTTTATATAGTTTTTAATAAAATATACATCTTATATTCATTACAGAAATAGAATTCAGCATCCCAGGGACAATGGATAACCCTCTAGTGTCTGATTAATAAAAATAAAGTGGACACGGTTATTTTTGGCAGTAGATGAGCAATTCTGCGTACTTGACTCTTCCGTTTCTGACATTTGGAGTCATCTGAGTATCTGTCTGATCTCTCATAGATGGATCATTTAAAGATAGATAAATAAGAGCTAAAGTAATGAGCCTGTTTTGAAAATGTAGTGAGTAAAAGTAAAAACTGTTAAGTTACGGAAATAACCAAGTAAAGTTTATAAGATACCTAACAACAGCACTTTGTAACTTACCACCTCTGGGTAGAACTAACCCCCGGACCACCGTGTCACCACATAAAAATAAATTGTGTCTTGAAATAAAATAAATAAGAAAAACCTTCCATGAAAAGAAGGTATGAAAAGGAACAAACACAAATAACTACAGATTCAAACAGACTTATTTATACTTGCAATCGACGTTAATTTAATTCTTTAAGAGATAACCCTCATTAAATCAGCACCTCTCTAATAATCAGTTTCACCTCATCATCCAGGATTGCCATGTCTTTAGAAAATGTTCATATTTATTTATAATCTTTAATTGTTCCACCACTACACGACCTGTCCCTGATTTCATGATCTAAGCCTGTGTTACAGGTTCAGCATGTAATTCAGCATGTGTTCACCCGGTCTGCTAAAAGCAGCTCCATAAACCCTCTGAGAGCTTAGTCTGGACTAAAACACAAGTAGGTCAGCAACTTCTGCCGCTCCTCCAGCACCCTGCGCTGAATGCAGATTTATTAAAGTCCAACAGAGAGCCATGTTTTATTTATCACCCACTGTAAGTCTTCTCCGCCGAGCCCGGTTGCTTTATGGTGCCACACAGCCTGGAGGTAGGAGGTTCTATCAGAGGCAGGGCGGGGGGGTCTGACCCAGTTTGGGATCTAATCCTACCTGGAATACAGGTGCGTACAGGACGTTCTGGTTCTGGTCTTACTTATTGATTAGAGCTGTGTGAGGTCAGATCTGATCAGAACGTTTTATTACTGATCAGTTTCGTTATTTGTTTGTAATGGATTAAAAACCTCAGAAAAGATTTTGGTTTGGGATAAATATAAGGGTGCCATGGATGGCATCACCAGGCTTCATACTCATTGCAGTGGTGGGCTAGGGTCTTAGACTGCTGTGCCACCTGAGAATTTTGGAACATTGTTGATACTCATAAAATCCTTCCCATGGACCCAGGGTCAAGTGCCAGTGCTGCCTTATGCCCAGTCCAGGATGATTTTTCACCTTGATTGCAGCCACGATTGATTGACTCTCCCTGAAGGAGGGGAGGCACGTTGCAGGTTGGCAAATTGTTCTCTGGCGCTGCAACAACATCCTTACCCAGTGTTTCGATGGACTGACCTCTTTTACCCCAGTGTTCTCTGGGGTTTAGGTGTAGGAGACCTATAACAGCAGCACTTATAAAACTAATAAGTAATGACCTGTTTTATTTAGCTTAACATGCCCACGTAAAAAAGCATGTGGGTGTGTCCTCACATTAATTATAACGCTAACGATCTTAAACGATCTCACTGATATTAAAGGTTTAGGTTTATCAAATATGGTTTATTAAAGGTTCATACAGACAACAGGAGAACATGCCAAACTCCAGACAGACTAACCATGCTTGTTCCAGGTTTATTAATTCTATTATTAATAGTTAATCAGAAGCACAGCGGGTGATTCCTCTGGAAGGAACAATGGTGAGTTTCTGATTCGTACTAAAGATCTCATCAGTAATCACTTATAACGTTACGGATCCGCCTCCAGGTGCAGCTAATCCAGCTTTAGGAGAGCTTTAGAGCTAATGCTGCGTTAGATAATGTTATTAAACCTCGTGGAGTTAAAGAACATGCAGATGACAGACTCTCTCGACTTCAGATCAGGCTTCAGATTTCCAGATTAAGCCTGCAGGGACGGTTTTCTATCTCAGAGTCATTCGTGTACTAATAAGATCTTTCATTAGTGCCAAAAATGTCACGACTGCTTTGTAAAATGCTACATTTTAGTCCCCGCTCTATTTTGGATGGAACTGCTGAGGTTCCTCTGCTGCTGTGCTGAAATGAACTCAAGATGAACAACTGTAATCAAATCGAACGGTTTTTACTGTACTAATGAAACTACAAGGTAAACCAGCTCCGGATCTGAGGAGCGCTGAGACTCGGACCTCTGACAAGACAGGCACTGGTGCATCACAGGGCACAAACCAAACCTCATCCCTCCAGACCTCAAAATCGAGGCTCAGTACAGCAGTGCTGCTCTACATCTGTGTAACATCTGGGCTGGGTCTGTGTAAACGTATTCATTCTCAAAACGAACTCAAATGCCTGAAACAAAAATAAAATGTGATGCTCGTGTGACGATACAGTGTGAAATCTGTAGCCCAGCACTGCGGCGGCCCGGGTTGGGCATTGGGGTCATCCTTCTAAGCTCTATAGCAGTGACCCCTTACCAACCCTGCAAGGACTGGCACAGTGTTCATGGTACATGCTGGCCTATGCCCTTTGAATAAAACAAATTAACTGAAATTTTCTCTTTGCCCTTAAGCATCTCTTAAAGTTAAGTATGCTGCAGAAAAAATGTCTTAAGCGTTACGTAAGGGCTTCCTTAAGGGAAGTCATCATAAGCCCTTAAACATTCCCCTAAATATCTATCACACGTCCCTTAAGTAATCCCTTAGAAAGCGTTGTGTTACATAACGCTCCTTAATTAAGTAGTAAATTCCCTTGGAATTATTTAAGGAACACCAAACCTCATCTTAACTCCCCAAAGATGGAGAATAGGGCTGAGCGTTAGGAAATGTTTGAAACTGAGTGCGCATCTGGGTGAGATTTTCATGTCAAATCCATTAGACCCGTGGTTCCCATACCCCTCAGGGTGTACCAATCACTGGGGGTCATCTCTAGGCTTTGTCTGCTCCAAGGTGCTCTGAGTTTGTCAAAAACAATTTGCACATGTTAAATTAAAAACAATCCCTACATAAAATTATTTAAGAAGATATTTTCACTCAAAAAGAGTAACTAAAATGAATTACATGTATAGGTGCTGATTAATGACTTATTACACACATAATGAATCATTATTATTCTTTAGTAAGGCTGTGTGTGTGTGGGTCTACTCTGTTGGGATGTTAAAAGGAAAAAGTGCAGCTTATGTTTGATTTTTAGCATAAAGTTTAGCTGTCTTGAAAAGAGAAAAGATATTTGGGGGGAGGGGGGGCTTAAGCTGTCTTGTGAAACTGGACACTGGACCTCTCATGACCCTGGTCAGGAACTGTGTGTGCAAAATCAGGGTCAGTAAACAATTAAAACCGCTAACAATCCTAACTGGTAATTTGCTGTGTGTGTTTACGTGAGTACCACAGCTTTTATCGAAATATCTTAAATGAAGAAGGTAACCGATTAATATTGCTCTAGGTGATGTTTATTTGAGCATTTGGGGTTAATTCGGTCATTTTTGGACAGTATCAGAGAACGTGCCAATGATGTCGGTGTTTAGTTTGTTAGTTTCATGACCTTGGATCTGCTCCATGTCGCTCAGCTGGACGTTTCCACGCTCCACCGGACGGTCCAGAGCTCAGTAACGCTGAACCAGACGTGACGCAGCCGTCTGGTTACAAACCGTCACCCCCGCCTCTGAAACCCCTGCACCCTGGGGGGTCTGTCTCTTCTTCAACCAACTTCAGTGATGCTGATTGGACGGACGTTCTGATGATTAAGCGACCAGCAGCCGGTGGAAAAATGAATCCAAAGTCGATACGCTGTGCCGGCGGCCGCTCTGTGTCATCAGCTTCATGTCAGTACAGAGGTCAGACAGAACGTTCTGGAGATCCAGCAGAGTTCACTCTATGTACCCGCTTAGTCCAGCTCAGGCTCATACAGGGGCCAGGGCCAGAGCCGGACCTCGGAAGCAAACATCAACTTACAATAGATTTAATTCTGTCAATAAATATTTAAAATGTGACTGTATAGTGATAACCACTCTAAAAACAAAAACCTAAAATAAACATCTAACCAACACATGAGATCTAGATTATCTCACTCTGACTCATAAGTCAGACTTAACAATTAAACTTGAATAATCTGGTAATAGTCTGTAGATCAACTGCAAGAAAAGAAAAGGGTCCGTGCTCGGCAATCTGAAGGATCGTGGTTATTTGTTAAATCATCAGTTTAATAATAAATCTGATGTCCTAGATGATCTAACGCTAAATATTTTTTTACTTTCCTGTTAATAAGGGCATGAGGTAGCTGCTTCATTATTTCAGCTTGTTTTTCTCTCTTATTGAAGAGAATGTGAAAAATTCAAATCCCTTCTTTAATCAATAATAGTGTGTTTTATTTAAAGCCTTTCTTATTGTAATGCACAAAATAATCAATACATACATCATTTATATTAAAAAAGCAAAAACAAAAAGAGAGGTGAATGAAAATTTGAAAGTAAAATACAACACAAATAAACAACACATTATTAATCCATTAAAAACTAATAAAAGATATAAAAAACAAAGGCAGTGATACAGGACTCAAATGAACACTAACATTAAACAACAGCTTCAGTGAAAAGAAAAGCTTTTTGTAGAGCTTACATCTTCATATTTACATGAAAATGTTTCATTTTTAAATAAAAAAAAATATTCAAACAATTCTGTCCAAAAACGTCATGTCATTCCCAAACCCAGAGTTTTAGTCCTGTGATGTTTAGTGCCCCCTTCGAGGGGAATGCGGACCTCAGGTTGGGAACTATGAATTTAGATGTCTAGATATATATATATATATATATATATATATATATATATATATATATATATATATGTATGGGTAAGGATCGTGATCCGTCCCAATATTTATGGTTTGGGCTGCTTGAGCTGTGTGAGAAGAGACAGCTACAGTTGAAATAACAACAGTCACCGTAATGTTCCGGCATACATTTCCTATGGAAAAAAATCGTTTAAACAAAGATTTTTCAGAAAACCGTACGTCAGATTGCTTAGCACATGATTTGGGTGTAGGACCTACGCTCCTGCAAAGTTTTGTGGAAGTAGCTTGTATATTTTTGATTGCAAAAAGAGCCAGAGTCATTAAGAAATGGCCGACTGCGACTGGCAGGCCGGGTTCACCAAGAATTGATGAGTATGTTATGAAAGTGGCTCCATGGATGGTTCCACTACACTCCTACACTACGAGCAAGCTTCAGGATAAAACCTTCAGAGCTTTGTGAGTACTGGTTGAGGGGAGATCCCAGTTCCTGGTCTCTGTGGTTAGTTCCAGCTTGTATTTGCGCTCAGGAGGATGCTGGTTCCTCTGCTCGTGTTGTTGTTTGGTCTTCGTTGGTGATTTAGGAGGAATCAGGATATGGAGAAATTCTCAGGAGAGACGTTCATCTGCTCAGCTATGATGTGCTCAATTACAGGCCGGTGTTCGCTGGCAGCCGATCAAACTGAAATGGGAGAGCTGATCAGGCTGAGGTTGGGTGTCATTCAGTCATCTTTTCCATCTCGGTTTGTTTTGTGTTTAGGAGGAACGTTCTGGCCTCTCAGTCTCAGTCCGGATGTATGAGATCTGACGTCTGAATATCTCCTCTCTCAGAGTGTGAAACAGATTTATTTATCCCGCTCCGCCTGTAATAACGACGTCTCTCAGAAGTGGAGGAGATCTGATTGAACGGCACTAAAGTCCTCCAGGTCCTTCAGATCCGTCCGTCTCGTACCAACGCCCTTCAGGGCCCGAGCTCCACTCTGGTTAAGTTTAGAGAATCATTTACGAAAAGAAACAAAAAGCAAAAGCAAAAGCTCTGAGTCAGTCCTGCTCCGAGTTCCACGTCCTGTAGGATCTGTAGGGCCGTCATTCCAGAGCGGATCATGTCCAAGCATGGAACAAACAACGCTAATGAGGTCTGATCGGACGCTTCAGCCTCGAACCAGAGCGCCACTAATGAGATCTGATCACAAACATGAGTCGTGAAGGAGTGTCCAAGAACAAGCAAACACTCAGCCCAGAGAAACACAGAGACAACAAGAGGGATGGAATAAGATGATTTAGCTTTAATGGTTTATTCTTTAATGAATATGAGAATACATTTTGGAGTCTAGGGCGTCACCCTGAGGTTTATAAGGTTTACATTTCAAACATGAAGCAAATTCTCTTCTCCAGAGCGACGTGTACATTATACAATCTGAGCACTTGAGAGCTAAGAAGTCTTGCTGAAAGGTCCAACAGGGGCAGCTTGGACCTTTAGGTCAACAGTCCGGTACCTTATCCAATGCAGCACCACCGGTGAAAAAATCAGTATTGCGGTCATTAGGCTTCATGAGATCCAAACTACATGAATAAATATTTATCAGCATCAACAAAACACTCAAAATTCCTTTTTGTGGGATAATATCATCACCCTTGGGTTCTGTACCAGCTTTAGTGTTGGTGTGATGAGGGCACCCATTGTTTCAGTTTTATATTTTGTAATGCTAATAAGCATCTTAAATCCTCGGTACATCATATTTAGAGCGTATTTAGATATACATATTAAGTATAAACAACACTTTTTTCATTAAGCTCACCAGTACGATCTGCGCAGACCTTAATTCTCAGCCATGTAGAACTTTTCAGATCCTCTATCACGTGCCCCAGTACCCCCGGGAGTCCCGCCTCTAAGGAGCCCATCAGTTCAGAATCAGTTCAGAAGGCTCTAAGGATCCTTAATTATGAATTCACAGGATCTCCCGCTCAAAAAGACTTTATCTTGTACATATAATGGTCTTTGGGATACAAGGTGATTATAAATGAACAGTTCCGTCACAGGATGACTGGTTTGGTCTCAGAATTTGAACACAACTTTTTTCAACCAATTCCGACATCGAACAGTCCGCTAGAATTTTTGTCCCCCCAAATTCAAATGAAAATTCTGACTCTGAACATGACCCAGCCTCATGGTGTGTCTGAAAATGATCTGGATTCCAACTTCAAACAAATCCAAATTCAAACAGCCTCCCAGAAACACTTTTGATTTCAAGTTTTTCTTCTTTTACTTTCTTCTGAAGTTTAAGTTTCCTAAACCTCTCAAAGCTATTTGAATCAAAACAATACAAATAGGCAATCAGAGCTGCTTTAATTTATTTTACATTATCTATCTATATATTGTATATTTTCATTGATGGATTCTGCTTTATTTGTCATTTAGTTTAGTTTTAGTGTGGGCTTGATAGTTTCTGTTACTGATTGCTCTGATGTCACAGTCACATTAATTTAAATGATTTTTATTTACTAAATAACCTTCATTTGTTGCTGCCACAGGTCAAGTTTTATAGGTTATATCAGAAATCTGTGTTAAAGATTAAAATGTGCAGGATTTACATATGTTGTAGCTGATAAATCAGATCTGTAAAAAGTCTGTATTATAGGAAGGTGGCTGAATAAAAAGGCTCTGATCTCGTTAGGGATTGGATTGTAAGGCGTGCTGTTGTTTGATTGGAGTGTGATGTAAATTCTGCTTAATGAATCTCTGCTCTGCTCTACATTCAATCTGTGCCTCTAATGCACTCTGGATTTTATTAAACCTCTCACTCCATAAGGCCTATTAAACACCAGAGGTTAGCACAGAAGGCATTGTGGGTAATGAACGAGCCACAGCGTGTCCGACTGTAACAAACCAATCAGGAGGGAGGCGGAAACACAGAGGTTATGGAAGAAGAACTAAGTTACTTTGGGTTTGGAGGCTGACATGATGAAGAGCTAAAAATTTGACAAAAATAAAATAAAACACGACATGCTTCATAGAACGCTTAATAGAAGCTCTGCCCCTTACTAATTGTAATACTAGTTCTCATTCTACTAGTTACCAATTTAAAATATTATTAGAAAAATCAGGTATATCACAAAGTGGGGAATAAAACCAGCTTTTTAAAAAAACTGCTGAGGAAGAATGCAGGTATTTAAAAACGTGGTGGATTCCAAAAAAAAATCAACTACCAAAATCTAGGATGAGAATAGAGATTTAAGAAATCTAGAGACAAAATTCAGGCACTATAAAAAGTGAAAAAAGCAAGTATTATAAAGCAGTGAGGACAAAAACAAGGACAAGAATGAGACATTTCAAAAAGTAGTAATAAAAATGAATCAAAGAAAGATTTATTTCTATATCTGTTTTTTATAACGGAGAATGCTGAACAAACCTAGGGCAAGAGTGGCAAGGAAAAACTCTCTAAATGCTATGAGGAAGAAACCTGCTTAAAGCCTAGATGTTATATGTAAGAAATAAAGAAGTCATCGAATTTATAAGTTTATAGTAAAAGTTTAACTAAGATGCATTTTAGAATTTAAAAAAGTGGTGCGAATAAAGAACTAGAAAAGCCATAAGGCCTGAGAAAGCACTTAAAAACATTTAAAATAAATAATAAAAAATATAATACAAAAACACATTTTTAAAAATACGGTCGGTCTTAAATCCTATTTTATAGGATTTAAAATAAATACTAAAATCAAGTGTTTAAAAAAGAAATAATTAAAATCAATAACAAATAAAATCAGATTTTAAAAGACATAAATACAAAATATAATGATATAAAAATAAAATTAGGATTTGAAATAAATAAAAAATATAATCATATAAGAAATAAATCAGACATTGCATCAGTGGTGGTTAATTTTTGATTATTACTGATTATTACTGGATCTGTGGAGGTTTGGTGGAGAATGAAAGCTTTCAGCTTCGAATCGTTTCCATTTTTGGTGCTGCATGTGAACTTTAATTAAGAAAGTCATTAAGTTTGATTAAACGAGTGTGGGATCTATTCCGGGACATTCACTGTGGGATTATTCAGACAGAACATTTATATCTTCTGTCCTTTATTTCTACTGATTTTCCCATAAAACATCAGCTGTTGAATTTATTTCATATTGTATCATATCTTATAAAGACATGTCTCTGCTCACCGAAATCTCACTGCTACATTAAATCCTAAATATTTATGTTTATTAAATAATCATTCCAATAGCTAAACATACATCTGTTTTATCAGTGTGAATGTTAATGTTGAAGATGCAATAGTTTGTTTTTAATTAATAGCAGTAACAAATTTTAATCAATTACTAGTAATAAATGATAAAAGTGTGACAAAACTATTTTCAGAACAAACTTTCAGAAAAAATAAGGATAATGAATTAAAAGGAATGAAAAATGAAATGGGATAACAAAAAATCTACATGGACAAGAAATTGAAACAGAAAAGATCAGAAAATGTTAGAATAAAAAGATAAAAATACATTATGCTTATTTTTTTTAAGAATTAGGGACAATAAAAGCAGGCATTTTAAAAAATATACAAGAATAAGTATTAAAAGTTTTGAAAATAACATAAGGCATTTCAAAAAGTGTTGCTGATTTAAAATCAGATGAAAAAATTTTAAAATAAATGAGTCATTTCAACTTTTGAGACCAAACAATTGGGTATTTTAAAAAGTGGATAGAGCAAAATGCAAAAGGATATTTCAAGAAGAGGTAGCGCCAAAATAAAGCATTTAAAAAAGTGGGTGTAGCAAAAAGTGACGGGGACAAATTTTCTACAATTTCAAAAAGTACATATGTCATGTTTTAGCATAGATTAAAATAAAAAATAAAGCTTTTTATTTCATTAACTTTAAAACAAGGTGTAAAACTGACTTACTCCCTCAGACAACAGCTGCCAAAATTCTGGAAGATATGGTCGCTGGTTAGCAACTATCTTGGAAGCCATGGTCACTGAAACCTTTTGTATCTTGTCTCAAACTTGTATGATCTTGCAATGTGTTTTCTTTCCTTTCTTTGTTTTTCCCCCTCCAATACAAGATGAATCTGTAACTTATGTTTTGTACTGATGCTGACTTGACTTAAATAAAAAAATAAATTAAATAAATGAAACAAGGTGTAAAACAGTTCCATAGATGTTAAACCCTTTATTTTGAATTCATAACTTTAAAATGACTTTATGTTTACCTAATTCAATGTTATTTATTTAAACTGCAGATCCACACCCGCTCCTCAGTTACTAGCTCTGTTCTTGTTCTTGTGCAAACAGGACGTGAAGTCAACGTTCTTCCAGTTCGGCGCATCCATCCAGCAGGAGGCGCTGCTGATGCTGAACATCATGGAGGAGTACGACTGGCACGTCTTTTCCATCGTCACCAGTAAGTTCCCGGGTTACCAGGACTTCATCTCGGTCCTGAAGACCACGGTGGATAACAGCTTCGTGGGCTGGGACCTGCAGCACACCATCACCATGGACGCGGTGGATGGGGGCGATGGGGGACGAGCTCAGCTCCAGCTCAAGAAGGTCCAGTCCCCGGTCATCCTGCTCTACTGCTCCAAGGACGAAGCCGTCTACATCCTGGAGGAGGCTCGCTCTCTCGGACTCACAGGCTTTGGATACATCTGGATCGTCCCCAGTCTGACCACTGGGAACCCGGACGTGACCCCGGACGAGTTCCCGTCAGGTATGATCTCTGTCTCCTACGACGACTGGGACTATCCTCTGGAGGCACGGGTACGAGATGGGCTGGGTATCATCACCACGGCGGCGGCGGCCATGCTGAAGGAGTTCGGAGACATTCCCGAGGCCAAGACCAGCTGCTACGGGCAGATGGAGAAAACCAAACTTCCACCAAGCGCCCTGCACAAGTGAGTCTCTTTCCCAAAAATCATTCCCAAAAATCTACTTTATCTACCAAAAACAACAATTCTTTTGTTTGTGGTACGAAATAAACATGTCGAACATTATTTACCTCCTATGACTGAAACTAAGGACTAAAAAGTTATGAAATCCTTTTTTTCCAGACTGATACAGAATATGAAGAACATAACTAGTGCTTAACCACTCCCCCTTATTTGATTGACACAAGCTGGGACCGATCAGCAATAATCCCCAAACCTAAAACTTACTTTTAACATACCTCTAATATACTACAGTGCTCCACAGCTCTACTAGTGGTCAAACAGTATATTGCACATCTAAAAGGTAAAATTTATATGTTCCATTGTTGGATTTCCCACTTGCTCTACCTATATGATTACCCTTTATAACCTTCTTACATCTTTTGCCACAGTCTGTGTTCAGAAGTTTTATAATCCATTTCCTTCATTCAATGAGCAGCTCTCTCTGGTCGGGGTCTTGTTTTCTTTCATTTAACCGAATCCAACAGCCCTTTAAGATCTGTAAACACTCCTTTATAACTGCAGACTACTTAGCATTTTTAGACTTTTTTTTAGATTTGGACTGGTATTTGTTTTAGAAATGCAAATTACACTATGGTTTTCTCTGTTTGATCTGCAGAGATAATGATATGCCATTCATTAAAATAATTTAATAAGTTTGGGTTATACTTCACAAAACCAGAATGTTTTAGTTAAGCTATTAAACTAGAGTAGTTTGGGAATTCTACATGCACGTCTGTTATGGGCCTCCCAAAGTTTCTTTCCAATAACTTTTGGGGAGTTTTTCCTTTCCACTGTCGCCTCAGGCTTTTCCAACTAGGGCTTTGAGCCAATTTATTTGTAAAGCTGCTTTGAGCCAATGCTGTGGTGTAAAAATAGCTATGTAAATAAATTTGATTTGACTTGAGTTGTCGTAAAAAAGTTAGGTGATCATCCTAAAACTGTGGGGCTGATAGGATTTGAAAGCAAAATTGAAGTTCAGAAATGCAGGTTTGAATTTAGTTAGTCGAGTTTCAAAACTGTTAAACTAAAACAGTTGCTGCAATCTAAAAATAAAATATCAGATCATGGATTTAGAAACGACTAACACTTTAAATTATTGATCTGAAGATATCTGTTGCATTACAGAAGAATGAATCCAGAATAAAATAAGTTCATGCTGTTAGTATTGGCTAAAGACTGCATGTTTGGAGCGTTGCATTATCACACGTCAGTGTTTGATTCTCAGCTGAGAGAAGCATTTAAGTGTAAAATGGGATATAAAGCCAGTGAAGGGGAAATAGGAGAGGAAAAAAATCTACCCAAGAGATCAGAGGGAGAGAGAGAGAGAGAGAGAGAGAGAGAGAGAGAGAGAGAGAGAGAGAGAGAGAGAGAGAGAGAGAGATTTGTCTGGTTTTATTGTTTAATGTCGGGGGAAAAACAGATTTTTCTTCACTAAAAACCATAAAGATTCTTAAGAGAGCTTTTTGTGAAATCTGTGTCTCCGTATCTAAATCTGAATCTGTAGATTTAAAACGTTTTTCTGTTTTGTTTTACGACAAATAATTCCATTAAATGGTGACTGTCCTGCTCCAGTGTAAGAACTGTTATATCTTATCTATGTTGTTTATTATATCTCCAGTTCTACCTGCAGCTTATGAAGAAACATCTCTTTCTCAGTATCCTTTATTCTTTCTTTCTTTCTTTCTTTCTTTTTCTCTCTCTTTCATTCTATTTTTCTTTCTTTCTTTTATTCTCAGTATTCTCTTTAGCCTACGTATGTTAATTATTATATCTCAGTTTCGACCTGCAGCTTATGAAGAAAAATCTGATAGAATCATTGTTTATCTGTGACATTATCAGGAAAAGACTCAAACATGACCAAACAGAAGGTGCAGAAACACTGAAACGACGTAAACAGCGTTTAATAATGAAAGGTCGATTTTGAATAACTTGCAGACTTGCAGAGATTTGGTTCGTTCCCACCTGTGCTGCTGGACAGGCCATGGGCATGCAGGTATGCAGTGGTGTGAAATAATGTTTGCCCCCTTCCTGATTCCCCATTTTTGCATGTTTGTCACACTTAAGTGTTTCAGAACATCAAACCAATTTAAATATTAGTCAGAGACAACACAAGTAAACACAAAATGCAGTTGTTAAATGAAGGTGTTTATTATTAAGGGAGAAAAAAATCCAAACCTACATGGCCCTGTGAGAAAAAGTGATTGCCCAATAAACCTAATAACTGGTTTGGCCGCCCTCAGCAGCAACAACTGCAACCAAGCGTTTGCCATAACTTGCAGTGAGTCTTTTACAGCATTGTGGAGGAATTTTGGCCACTCATCTTTGCAGAATTGTTGTAATTCAGTCACACTGGAGGGGTTTCCAGCAGGAACGGCCTTTTTAAGCTCATGCCACAGCATCTCAGTAGGATTCAGGTCAGGACTTTGACTCGGCCACTCCAAAGTCTGCATTTTGTTTTTCTTCAGCCATTCAGAGCTGGACTTGCTGGTGTGTTTTGGATCATTGGCCTGCTGCAGAACCAACATTCAGCTTCGTTTCAGCTTGAGGTCACGAACAGATGGTCGGACATTCTCCTTCAGAATTTTTAGGTAGACAGCAGAATTCATAGTTCCATTTATCACAGCAAGTTTTCCATGTCCTGCAGCAGCAGAACAGCCCCAGACCATCACACTACCACCACCATATTTTACTGCTGCTATAATGTTCTTTTTCTGAAATTCTGTGTTACTTTTACACCAGATGTAATGGGACACACACCTTCCAAAGAGCTCAGCTTTTGTATCGTCAGTCCACAGAATGTTTTCCCAAAAGTCTTGGGGATCATCAAGATGTGTTCTGGAAAAATTGATGTTGGATGTTGTTGTGGGGTCTTTTGTGGCCTCTTGGATGAGTCGTCGCTGCGCTCTTGGGGTAATTTTGGTCGGCCGACCACTCCTGGGAAGGTTCACCACTGTTCCATGTCTTCTCCATTTGTGGATAATGGCTCTCACTGTGGTTCACAGGGCCATGTATTTTTGGATTTTTTTCTCCCTTAATAATGAACACCTTCATTTAAAAGCTGCATTTTGTGTTTCCTTGTGTTAGGAAAAATAGGGAAAAAAATAGGAAATCAGGAAGGGGGCAAACACTTTTTCACACCACTGTAGATAGTGAGTGATCTCTGGAAGGGTGAATGACCCTCTGAAGGAGAACCAGACTGGCAATGCCACCCTGAGGTTGTATTGAGGTTGGATGAAGTTTTGGCTGAAGCATGGTGAACGCTCTCCAAACATAAAGAGCTCTTGAGGAACCCCGCTGAGCTCTTCTGCTCATCCCTCTGCTCCTCTCTGCTCTGTTTTGCCCTCACGGTGCCGGCCTGCCATCCATATGCCCTGTACGCCCATACTAAAACAGAGAATGGGGGCCACGAAGGGGGCGGGGATGTGGCGATATGGCCCATTTACGGTGGAGAGAAGCTGAGCGAGATGCCCGCTAGCGTTAGCACAGGTGTCCAGCTCACAGTCGTCCAGACGAGACTGGCACAGATGGTCAGAGGAAGTGGAGCCAAATCAGAGGAGGATTTTATATTCAGCATGGCACCTGATCACACACACACACGTGCGCGCACACACACACACACACACACACACACACACACACACAGAAATACAGTCATGATCATTACAAGTGTTATAATAAATATTCTAATCTAATACGTGCCACTGTCTCCATGCAATAAAACTGGCATCAGAGCCCTAAAGTTGATCCGCACTCACACCAGCACTACCAGCTAATAACAAAAAAAAACAGCATTTTTAAACATGTTTTTGTTTTACCCCTTAAACTTTTCCCTAAATTTCACAGCAAATATTGCTATATTATGTTATGCTAAGCTAAATTACTTCGTCATGTTATATTACATTAAATTATATATTATACCACAGTAGTTCAGACCCCGCAATCTGATTGGCTGAGAGCCGTTCTAGGAGTGCCAATATGGTATGATAATAAGTATTACTCCACCACATACACACGTAACCATAGCAACATTGTAATTATACAACTTTATAATATCTATGGTCTTTCTTTATTTCTTTAGCTTCATCTAACTGATGTAGAATCACTAATGGAGGAATGTAAATGATAGCGCTGATGCTGTGCTTTGGTTCTAGCACCGGGATCTCACTCTGATTTGCTTCTGTTGGTAGGATAGTGGATCTCAGTAACAGCCTGCCTTATAAATCAGACCCATTTTATCTACTGAATGGAAATAAACTTTATTTTTAATCAGTTAAAGCTGATCAATCGATATATCTGTGTTTATTTTCTGTATAATAAACAGTTATTGATCAATTCTGTTAGGACTGAAGCCCAGAGTCTGATGATGATGTTTTAGCAGTGAGAGAACCATAGTATGGAACCATTTTACCTCAAACAATGCTGATAAACAAATCGATTATTTCTGTCCACTTTATCTTAAAATTGAACAATAAACAGTGATAACAGAACTGTGTTATGATCACAATCATACACTCGAGGTTCTGATCTATGGTCTCAGTACAGCAGCACCAATATCTCACGGTTCTACAGTGTGAAATAACTTTAAACAGCACAAGGTTCTACAGGGGCACCTCCTACACTCTGTTAACCAGAACAATTTGTAACGCTAGGAGGCGAGAGGAACGAGGAGACGAACGCGGGTGTGAAAAGGAGGATTTATTAACAACAGGGCAAACAAAAGGGAGACACAGCGAACGGAAAATGCGAGGACTGAAAACGAGTGGATAACGTAAACTAGGCCGAAGCCGAAAACGGGTGTGAAACAAAAACCGAAACGGGTAGGAAAACAAAACTACACCGATGACGCAAAACGGGTGGAAACTAAACAAAACACGGAAGTGAACAGAGTAACCAATACCTTAACGGTGACCAGGATAACATGGAAGGGTGAGGCGCGAAGGGACGTGGCGAGCAGTGTGGTGCGTAGGGACGCGGCGACGAGCAGTGTGGCGCGTAGGGACGCGGCGACGAGCAGAGTGGCGCGTAGGGACGCGGCGACGAACAGTGTGGCGCGTAGGGACACGGCGCCGAGCGGTGCGGCACATAGGGACACGGAGTACAAACGATAAACCGCGAGGTGAGTCTCTCGCGGGCGCACCTTTATAGGAGGTCCCACTGCTGATCGCGATCAGAGTGATCACGGTGGGGCTTCCTAATTGGTCCGTATAACGGCGCGCTGCCGTGGCGCGTGACAGAGCCCCCCCCCCAAGGAGTCCGAGACGGAGCTAGGACTCCCAATAGGGAACCCTGGGCGCAGTCCCATCTCAGGAGGTCTTCTCGCCGGACGGACCCCAGGGGGGGACTGCCAGCAGTCGGTCGGCTGGAGAACGGAGGCGCCGACGTGAGGCTGACGATCGGCGTCGACGACGTGAGGCTGACGATCGGAGTCGACGACGTGAGGCTGATGATCGGAGTCGACGACGTGTGGCTGCAGAGCAGGGCTGACGAGGCGATGCTTGAGAGCAGAGCCGTGGATGGGATGCTTGAGAGCAGAGCCATGGACGGGATGCTTGAGAGCAGAGCCGTGGACGGGATGCTTGAGAGCAGAGCCGTGGATGGGATGCCTGAGAGCAGAGCCATGGACGGGATGCTTGAGAGCAGAGCCGTGGACGGGATGCTTGAGAGCAGAGCCGTGGACGGGATGCATGAGAGCAGAGTCGTGGACGGGATGCTTGAGAGCAGAGCCGTGGACGGGATGCTTGAGAGCAGAGCCGTGGACAGGATGCTTGAGAGCAGAGCCGTGGACTGGGATGGGTCTCCGTGGAGGAGACAGTCTCTGGTAGGGAACTCCTTGGGAGAGACATTCTCTGGACGGGTCTCTGTGGAAGAGACTTTCTCTTTGGACGGGTCTCTGTGGAAAGAGACTTTCTCTGGACGGGTCCTCTGGTGGGAGAGACTTTCTCTGGATGGGTCTCTGTGGGAGAGACTTTCTCTGGACGGGTCTCTGTGGGAGAGACTTTCTCTGGGACGGGTCTCTGTGGGAGAGAGACTTTCTCTGGACGGGTCTCTGTGGGGAGAGACTTTCCTCTGGACGGGTCTCTTGTGGAAGAGAACGTTCTCTGGAAAGGCCTCAGACAAGTGCACCAGCCTCAGGGATGGCCTCTGGCCGAGGAATGCGGCCTTTAGAAAGGCCTCTGTCGAGGATGCGGCCCTCAGGGAAGGCCGCCTCTGTCGAGGATGCGGCCTCAGGGAAGGCCTCTGTCGAGGATGCGGCCTTTAGAAAGGCCTCTGTCGAGGATGCGGCCTTTAGAAAGGCCTCTGTCGACCTGGATGCAGCCACTGGGACTGCAGACGCCCTGGAGGCAGCCACTGGAACTGCAGGCGCCCTGGAGGCAGCCACTGGAACTGCAGGCACCCTGGAGGCAGCCACTGGAAATGCAGGCACCCTGGAGGCAGCCACTGGAACTACCGACGACCTGGACACAGACACTGGTACTACTGTTCGAGACACGGGAGTGGGCACGACTGGGGGTGACTCGACTGTCCGTTTAGCCAAAGCCCGTGGTGCAGGAGCGGGCACGACCGGGGGTGACGTGACTGTCAGTGTCGCAAAGGTCCGCGATGCAGGTGTAGGCGTGACTGGGGATGACTCGGAATTAGAGGGGTTGAATATGGAACCAGAATCGCCAAAAACCAAATTGCCAGACGTTACCCACGCTTGCCGATGCTTGATCGAACAGGTCCGGCTGGTGGTGAGCTGGGGATCCAGCATATGACCAGCTAAAGCCGTCCGGACAGGGTGTGTTCGAAGACACTGGAACCTGCGGTTTTGGTGTCCGGGAATCCCCGTGGGGAGCCAAAACAAAAATTCAGCCTCTCAAAAAGCTGCCCCACGGTTCCAGTCCAAAGTATTGGCCATAACGAAGTGGCCCAGCTAAGGGCTTCACCCGTAAGGTGAAAAAAAACAAAAGATACCCTGGCATACTCGGTCTCCATGGGGTATACACTGAAATAACGAAAACAGTCATCAATAAAAGGTCGGCAACGGGCTGGATCGCCGTTGAAACGGCCGGGGAGGAAGGAAAGATCGAGGACACCTGCCGTCTCCATTTCGGCGGTTTATACTGTAACGCTAGGAGGCGAGAGGAACGAGGAGACGAACGCGGGTGTGAAAAGGAGGATTTATTAACAACAGGGCAAACAAAAAGGAGACACAGCGAACGGAAAAGGCGAGGACTGAAAACTAGGCCGAAGCCGAAAATGGGCGTGAAACAAAAACCAAAACGGGTAGGAAAACAAAACTACACCGATGACGCAAAACGGGTGGAAACTAAACAAAACACGGAAGTGAACAGAGTAACCAATACCTTAACGGTGACCAGGATAACATGGAAGGGTGAGGCGCGAAGGGACATGGCGAGCAGTGACAAATTTAGGCAAACCTTGATTGTCTCTAAACTCATTTCAGTTTAAACAACCCCATAGAAGAAGGAAAGCTCTTACATAAATAAAATAAAATAAGGTTTTTCGAGCAGTAAATAGAAACATTGGCTGAGAATTTGTGCTTAGACCCTGAAGATCACGGTCCCTAAATATATAAATCATTTTTTGTTCTGCTGGTGGAAGCGGGTGCATGGTGCACTAAATCTGTCTGGAAGGAAAAGAAATGAAAACAAGTGGCTCCGAGTCTCAGGCTACATTTCATCTTCTTGTTAAAATGGTCGGGGGGTGAGAAATGTGTCTTTTGTCACATAGCCAAAATTTCCCCCTTGTGGCAGATTTATGGGTTTCATCTGGATGTGGGTGAAGTGCAGACCCCCGAGAAAGCTCGCTTTGATAGCAGAATGGACTGGCTAACAGATCCGGGACCCTCGGTTCTCTCCTGGACTCAATGAGGGTGGAGACGGAGGGGGTTTGGGATTTGGGATCTGAAACTAAATAAGAAAAAATCAAACATTAAAGAATTGTGCAAAAACTGTTCAGAGTTTCAGGAGGTGGAGAACTAACAGCACAGGGCACAAGGCGAGAACCCTGGACATGGCTCTCATTGCAGAACAAGCATGCGTACACACACACACACTACAACGCTAACTAACCTAATTGCAATGTGTTAGGAAACCTACGCAGACCTGGGGAGAACATGCAAACGCCACACAAATCAGGGTCTGTGGGGCCGTGAGACGAACGCGCAAACCTTTGTGCCACTGTGCTGCCACCCTAAAAACAGTTTTTGTCTAAAACTTTTGTTCCTGTGTTTATTTGCTTTACAATTAAAAAAAAAAATCAAATAAATAAATGAAAATCAAAATACAGTTTAATACAACATATACTATACAAATAACTTAAATAAAATGGCAAATAAAAAATGTGATAAATGGCTTTTTTATTCTCAGCATCCCTTCAAAAAATGCAAATATAAAAAGGACTCTCTAACAGGAGAAAAATCAACATTTATTGAGAATTTCAGCCTTACAGTTCTTCCCTTACTGTTCTTGTGCTGTTGAGGTAAACTTGCAAGTCATAAGATCTTTTAAAAATGCTCTTGTATAACAACGACACTCTGAAAGAACATTCTCTAGCAACAGAGGACAAAAATTCAGCATTCATTTTTTTAATTGAATTGAATTTTATTTTAAGCCCTGTCTAGCATTCCTCTTTTTTAATGTTGATTTTTGAAATGAATAAAAACTAGAACTATTCATTTTGTTTTTTGGGCATAAAGTAAAACCTTCTGTCTTGATTATTACAGATTTTTTTTTTGAATGAAACTGGTGTGAGTTTTGATTTATCTTTGGGATGAACTAGAAGTGCGACTGAGATTCAGACCTCATCACCAACATCAGTGTACCATCAACATCAACCTGCTGCTCTTAAAGGGGACGAGAGTAAATAAGATAATAAATAAGTGTAAATAAGATTGTAAGTAATAAGAATAACATGAGTAAAATATAAAGAGAAGATCTCCATCGAGGACGTTTCTGAAAATGTTTAGATTAGAACATGCAGGTATGTTTACAGCCTGGAAATTTAATCAGACACATTTTAAAGCCCTGCTAACACATCTCACACTGACGCAGAGGTGCCGAAACATTTGCACAATCCTGTAAGTACAGAGCCAGGCTAACTGTGAGAGATAAAAATGAAAAGCTTGCTGGAAATAGCAGTGTTTTATTTTAGGAACACTAGACTCAGAGACCTTTTACTGACCTGAATCTGTCCTGCTGGGAGAAGAAAACACAAACACACACACACACACACACACACACACACACACACACACACACACACACACACACTGCTGAACCATGTATAAAGTATCTGTGTGTGTTTGTGTGTTTCTTACTCTGTCCTACTTTACATCATGCTTTTTGAACCCATGTGACGCAGCACAGCTGTAATATCAAAGTAAAATGAAAATAAAATCACAAACATACATCTGAATAAAATAAACAAATATTACTGTACAGAACACACCTTAAGTCAACAAAAACTAAAACTATCGCCCACAAAACTAGGTCCAATTAATAAAATTTATACCAACACTAAAACCCTAGGCATTTCATATTCATCCTGATTAAATCATGATTTTATTTTTATTTTTAGAGTATCGAATACACACTGGTTATGAAACATAAACCGATCAAATGCACATTTTAAAATGTAGTTTATGTAAATTGGTGTGTTTATGCATTCCACTATAAACAGAATTCATTATGTTTATTATCATCAGTAACTAAAATGAAACCTAACAGTGGAAAAACATTGAATTTAAATAATAAATAAAAAAGAGCTTTCAAAAACAGAAACTAGTACTGCAAATGCAATCTGTATTTTTAGTGCCTAAAAAAGGGAAATGTTTGTTTAAAAACAATTGATACTACTTTCAGTTGGTTATGAAAGCAGTTTTTAAGAATTGTTTAAACTTTTTTGATTATCCAATTGTTTGGATGTTAAAATAAAAGTTTACTTTATTGCACCCTTAACTTGCATACTTCATCAGAGTTTTCACTGTTGTGCTAAAGATAATACTAACAAAACTCTTAAAATATTGAAATAATAATTACATGCACTTACTAAACAGTGGAAACTAAAAAACACCACCTGCAACAACAAAAATCGAGATTTGCTAAAACTCAAAATTAGAAAAAGGCAGCTAGTGATCATAGTTTCAAAAAGCTGTAGAATCAGTTTTAATTTTCTTAAATGTGCTTATTTTTTGTCTCAGGGTTCAAAGGTAAAGACATAGGTCATTAGATCATTATACTTAAACTAAATGAAAGTTCTGTAAAAGTAGAGATTTTCTTAAAATAAAGTTCCATTAAATTTAAAATAATTAGATTATAAATATCTGCAAAGACAAAATCTACAACAACAAAAATGATCTGCAATGTTTCTAAACACCTTTATTTCAATCATCAACATGATTGAATGTGTTTACTGAATAAAACCGAACCTTTAACTTTTTGTAATGTTCAGAATTTAGGTGTGGCTGTTAATATTTAATAATAACATTTAAATATGTGACTTTGCAGTGTCAGGATTAAAGGTAATGGTAAAGGTGGAAATGAAGCAGATCATTAATGATGCACTGGGTGTTTGGGGAACCCACTAGTGTCTCTTGTAGGCTGAAATAGAAAAGGCAAAGTGTTGCAAATCAAGCTTTATTGGTGAAATAAAGTTATGAAGCTGGAGAGCAGGTTTGTGGATGAAAGCTGTTTTCTCTCTGCTGTTGTATTTGGATTTAAGGCCTCTCTCGTCTCTCTCTGATGGTTTTAATGGTGTTGGTGATTCTGGTGGTGAAGCGTATAATGTTGAAGCAGTAATTGTTAGGAAGCGGGTGATCCTGCTCTCCAGACTGAGGGGATAATGAGAGCCGGACCTTTAGCCTGAATATCAGCAGAACAGCTGAGGATGAACCATTGATCTGCTGCTGCCATGTAATTGGGCTTAGAGATAAAGATCGGGCAACGCCGAAACCTCTCAGGGGGGCACGACTACCATCAGGACCAACGATCCATTCACCTGGAGAACCAGGCTGAGGAACAGCTACAGATTTCCCTTCAATGACTATCACATGTAATGAATCAGCCAATCCAAGCCAAGAGAGAGTGGGGTCACTTACTTTATCCATTAGATAGAAAAGTTCTGGAACTGAAAATGGAAAATTTTTACAAATCTTTAAAAGAAAGTTTACACTTTCTCCATTTTCTATCTAATACAATTATAACATAAATACCAATACTGATCTCTTTTGCAATTATATGTAAATACTTAGTACTGATTGTTTCTGTAATATTTTATATAGGTTGATATAAATAACATATTTCCAATACTACCAAATTAATGCATAATAATAAAATTTATACATTAATAAGCATCAAATAAATAAATGGAATTCAAAATGCAGTTTAATTGTAAAAAAAAAAAAAAAACAGTCCAAATAAATGTTTTAAAATGCTTTTTTTAAATTACTCTTAAATATTTTTTTGATTCTCGGCATCCCCTCAAAAACAAAACACAAAAAACAAAAATAGAAAACACTCTAACAAGAGAAAAGAAACTGCTATTTATTGAGAATTTCAGCATGGGTTCTTCCCTGACATTTTCTGCGCTGTTGAGGTAAACATGCACTTCAAAGTTATTAACTTAAAAAATGCTTTTGTATAACAAATCAGCATTAATTTTTTTATATATTTTATATTATTTAAATGTCCCTTTTTATGATGATCTATAAAAATCATATGTAATAAATAAAATATAAAAAAACTGAGCTTTTTGTATTTTTGTATTGGTGCATAAAGTAAAATCTACCTTAATTATCACACATTTTTTTGTTTGAAACTGGTGTGAGTTTGGATTTATCTTTGGGATGAATTGGAACTGCCACTGAGATTCAGACCTCATCACCAACATCAGTGCACCATCAACATCAACCTGCTGCTCTTAGAATGTACAAGAATAAAAAGTTATAATAAATAACAATGCAATTAATAATTATTAAGGTACTGGACTCTGGACCGCAAGGTCCAGGGTTCAAATCCCACCTCTGCCAAGCTGCCACTGTTGGGTCCTTGAGCAAGACTCTTAACCCACAATTGCTTGGATTGTAAGACTGTACCAATTGCAAGTCGCTATGGATAAGGGCGTCTGCTAAATGCTGTAAATGTAAATGTAAATGTAAATGTTCCTGGACCTCCAGTAGAATGAAGCTCTGCAGCTCCACAGTCCCAGTTTAGCTCCCAGTACAGCTCTGCTAATACTGGGTTTTATTTTTAAACGAGTGATTGATGGATGCAGGTTTTGTTTGATTTGATTAATAAGGCAGGATGATTTTTGGGATGTCATCAGTCACTGGTTATTGGACACGTCATTAATTCTGATCTGCTCTAAACAACCTTCATCCATTCGATCTTCTGTCTATAGAATTCATACGAGCTGGACAGGACAGGATCTCGACATCACCAGCTCTCATTCTCTAGGTTTGTTTTTTTGTTTGTTTGTTTAGGTATATGATGAACGTGACGTGGGACGGCAGGGATCTGTCCTTCACCGAGGACGGCTATCAGGAGAATCCTAAACTGGTCGTCATCGTCCTCAACAAGGACCGAGAGTGGGAGAAGGTACAGCTCTGTATAAAATTATCTCCTGCTTATTAGTTCCTTTTTTATTTTTTTTTACTAATTTATCATGATCATAAACCTGTTATCATATAAGTATGATGTCAGTTTATTTAGTCTTTATTTGATTTATTAGCTGTGTGTGTTTGGTGATGAGTTTAAATTTAGCTGGTGAACTACAGTATTGACGAGTGTGGTTTGGTCCAGAGACGGATCAATAGCAGTGTGAGGTTTAATTGGAGCATTTGGGTTCTCTACCAGGAGAAACAGGAACTGATGAACAGCATTTTTTATTTTTACTGTCGGAGTTTCAATCCATCATCCAGAGCTCTTCATGCACTCTATAATAATTCTCTCTGGTTCTTCTCCCTCACCCTGTGCTCGTGGTGTAATTTTATCTTCACGCTTCTTGTTTTGAGCGAGACAAAGAAAAGGACAAGCAGCAAAGTTCAAGCTGTTCTGCTGCCAAATTCAATCTGCATGAAAGTAATTACATTAATTATTTCCACTTCACGTCTCCTTGTGTCCTCGTTGATTAAAGTAGGCAGTAAGCGGACGCTGGCTCGAGCTTCGCCTCATTTTTACTCCCGGGGCTAAAAAAACATCCTGCATGTGTAATCTGCTGGATCTCATTTAGCTTTTACAATCAGCCTTAAAGAAGAACATTCTCCTAACTTCATTATCTCATCTGGACAGAAATGGAGATTAAAGAGATTATCTCAAACAGAAACTCAAACACAAACATTGAAAAACTTCAGGAACATTAAAGGTGTCCGAACTTCTAGCGGGGTTACTTATGAAATGTTAATACTGTAAAAATAAATAATACACACAATTATAATTAATATAAACAAAACTGTTTGTAATTCATCTGAAGAGGTAAAGAACAATCAGGGTATAAAATGAGAGAGAATAAGAAATAAATCAGACTAGAAGCAATTAATTAACTGATGAATCCCTTAATTAACATTTTATTTAGTATTGTTTTTGTTACAAAGTTTGAACAGTGCTCACATAAAGTGCGGACCGATTCAGATCAAGAATACACAACCAGGAAAGACAAAAGACAAAGTCAGCAAAACAAATTAAGACAATTTTTCCTGCCAAGTTATTTCTATAGCACTTTTTACAACAGACCATTGTCTCAAAGCAGCTTTAAAATGTTCTGTTATCTTCTAATATCTAGACACAAAGCCCTAACTGAGCAAGTCTGGGGCGACAGTGGCAAGAAAAATCCCTAAATGTTATAAAGAAAGAAACCTTGTTAGGACTCAAAACGGGACCCAACCTGTTCACAGTTTAGATGTTATATGAAAGAATTAAATTTAAAGAAGTTATCTAATTAATACACTTTAGTGTATTAATAGATTAAATAATCAGAAACTAAATCAATATTAACACAGAGAACGTATTTAAAAAATATAATAAATGCATATAATTATTAATAGTGAAAATAGATCAAATATATTGAATAGTATTGTAACGATCAATGAAGTATATCTATCTATCAACAAAACTAAGATTGTCAGATTGTGGATTTAAAACAAAACTACTGCTGGTAGGACTGGAATTAACAAAAGACAAAAAACAGAGCAGGATCAAGACAAAACGACGAGGGTTAATAAAGAAGACCAAGATCAACAGGACAACACGAGGATTATTAAGATGTGAGTTGACAGCTATCAACAAGCTGAATACTGATAATACTGTAATCAATAACAACAAGATCAATAAAACGAGGACTGACAACGGTATAATTTACAGAACGCACACTGATAAAAGTCCCAGAAAGACCAAGATCAATATAACGAGGATCAATAAGATTAGACTTGTGACTTTATGTACTGGACCAAATAAAGCAGATACGCATATCTGTACGTTATTTCAATATTTTATTCATTTACTCTATTGTATTATATTCTAAAGTTTTTCCTAATCTTACATTATTTGTCATTTATAAGTTTACTTATTATTATATTTTATTATAATCATTATATTTTTAATTAGATAACTTAATTTAATTCCTACATATACCATCTAGGCTGTAAGCAGGTCGGGTTTCTTTTTGAGTCTTGGTCCTAACAAGACTTCTTCCTTATAACGTTTTTGAATTTTTCTTGCCACTGTCACTGTAGGCTCAGTTTGGGATTGGACTTAGATATTAGAGGATAGTAGAAAACTGCGAAGCTGCTTTGAGACAATGCTCCATCGCAAAAAGGCGATACAGAAATAAATACTTTGACCTAGAACAGGTCTTGGATTCATTGTTTTAAAAAAAGTGACTAATAATCTTTACTAGATGATTTATTTTTGGTAACTTGTTTATTTAAAAGCCAATAAATGCAGATCTCAGAGTTGTGTTAGTGTTATGTGACGGCTTGTTAAATCTTATTTGTGTACATGTTGGTGATTATTATAAAAACAGAAAGCTTATTATAAATATCTGTTACAAACAGTAAAACTGTTATGAGTGGTACAGATCCCCAAAGGGATCCCCAAATTATCCAGGAACCTTAAGTTGCAGCCCAAAAGACAGACTAGACAAAGGTCTAAATGGAAATGAATTTATCGTAGAATTATAAACCCAGTCGGAGAAGTAGCTAGGTCTGGGTATAGAGCTAAATAATGAAAAAACAAAAACAAGCGACAGTGAGAATGACAAAGAAAACCAAAGGCAGTGCGGCAGCAGTGCATGGCTGGCTTCTCAGGCTGAGGAACGTTGAAAGGTGGTGGTAAGTCCGAGATGATAAAGCAGGAGCAGATGGTTCTAGGGGAGGCAGAAAACGTGGCGCGAAAACATGGAAAACAAAATGGCCTGAGAGCCGAGAACAAACGAAGGTAACAGGGCTAGACTAGACTAGGTTAATGGCTAAGCTAATCGTAGCAATGCTACGGAGCGCGAACGAGGCAAGGTGCAAGACAACGTAGTCTAAGCTCATAAGCTACGTGTACCAGAGAACGTGCAAAAAATCAAAATGTCGTCTAGGTAGACAAACACAAAATGGTGAAGGTAATCTCTCAGTACATCATTAACTAGTGCTTGAGAAATAGACGGAGCATTAGTAAGCCCAAAGGGCATGACCTTGTACTCTAAGTGGCCCAGTGGGGTGTTAAACGCCGTTTTCCACTCATCGCCACTCTTGATGAGAACAAGGTGGTATACGTTGTGTAGGTCCTACTTTGAGAACACAGAGGCTCCCTGGAAGAGATCAAAGGCAGAAACAATCAAAGGAAGAGGGTACCTGTTTCGCTTGGTTATGGCCTTGAGGCCACGGAAATCGATGCAGGGTATGAGGGATCCGCCATTCTTGGCAACGAAAAAAAAAAGTGGCTCCAAGGGGAGAGGACGAAGGAATAATGAGTCCTGCTGACATGGACTCCAAAATGTACTCCTCCATGAAGTCAATGGAGCAGTCGTAGGGGTGGTGTGGAGGCTCTTGGCCTGGTCCTTGTCAAAGACCGCCCTGAGGTCATGGTATTGTCGCGACACCTAGGTGAGGTCCATGGGTTCCTTGGGTCGAGAAGAGCGCGACGAGTTCCTGGATGGGGGGGATGGCCGAACTCAAGCAGCTCTGGTGGCAGGCTTTGCTCCACCCCAAGACCTTCCCCAAAATCCAATCTATAGTGGAAATATGGAGAGCCAGCCACAGGAATCCAAGAACCAGGGGAGTCTTGGGGATCTGGACAATGGAGAAGGCCAGAACGTCGTGGTGGTTCTGGGGAATGGGGGAATAGGGCGGATGGAGAAAGGGGAGCGTCCAATAGGTGATGTTGGCCATAAGCTTGTCATTCAGCACATAGGCTCGCCTCTGGGCCTCCAGTGCTTCCAGCTGGGCACCCAACTCCAAGGCAAGACCCTGGTCCATCAATTTGTCCTCCACCCCAGAATCAACGAGGGCCTCCAAGGTGCGTGTGGTCCCAGGAAGGTACACTGTTGCAGGCAGCAGGACTGAGGATTGGCGTTGCTGTGGGGGTCTTGGTGTGGTGCTCGTCAAGGCCCTCAGGTCTACTGACGAGCTGACCCTTTTGGGTGCAACGGGCAAGAGGAAAACAGATGACCAGATGATCCATTCACGGGGGGGTTAACTTGGTGTGACCCAGCTGCATGCCTTCAGGCTCCTCTAACAGGACTAGACTAGGCTAGACTAGACTATGCTAATGGCTAAGCTAAATCGTAGCAATGCTACGGAGCACGAACGAGGCCAGGTGCAAGACAACGTAGTCTAAGCTCATAAGCTACAGTATGTGTACCAGAGAACGTGCGAAGACGATCTATCGATCCATGGCTGCGTGGTCCTGAACTTTATGGCAGGCGGGCGATGAGTGGAGATTCTGAACCGGTCTGAAGGGCGGGGTGGAGATTGGAAGTGGCGTGAGGCAGCCAGTAGATCTGCAAGGGAAGCACAGCACAACACACAAGCACGGCGCACTCCAAAACATAAACAAATGCACGTGGACGAGAGCGAGCGAAAACGTGGCGAGGCGGGCCCTGACAAAAAACAGATGCAAACTGCTTAGAAAGCACTTAAACATTTACCCATAATGCTTTGTGTTTTAATAAGTATAACTGACAAGACTAAGATGAACAATCCAGATAAAGATTAAGACTTAATACGATAAAACTAAAATCAACAAGACAATACTAAGAGGCTTAGCAAACGTTACACTATATATCTGTATTAATTAATAACATACAGAGAATAAAGACAGCGCCATTGCGCCCCCTGCTGGCAGTCACAAGGCTGAGATTAAAGTCAATACTAAAGCTGTTTAATTATTGATATTAAAATGAGTTTGGTTATTTTGTAGGATTTTTTTACACCCTGAATCTCTGCCTCTGTGTAAATCAAATTTGATTTTGATTCGATCAGACAGGACTTTTTTGTTTTAAGATCATATTTTGTTCTTTAGATATCTTTATTGAATAATTAAGAATGCTCTGAGCTGGAGAACAGAGCTCTGGGTGAGGAGCAGCAGCAGCAGCAGCAGCAGCAGCAGCAGCAGGCGTGGTTAATTAAATCAGATGAAGATGGAGAGGATGGTGGAGTGTTTTGGCCACCAGCAAGCTTTCTAAACGTTACACAAACTGAGCACCGCAATCAGAGACCCTCCAGAATAAGAGGAAACTGAAATTAGTCTGAGAATCTCAAACGAATTGTAACAACACACTCACACACCCGGACATGGCATCAGAACTTTATGAAGATTTAATGAAAGGGTTTAATCAGAATCCAAAGATGAGCCATAACATGAAATTAGAAATCATGAAGGACTTGGTCTTGTGTCAGGAGAATACATTTAAATAAATGCACAATCAATATTTCAGTCCGAGCGTTGGCACCGGAGCACCATGACCACGACCAAGAACAGTGGATAACACGTAAAAACAAAACAAAAGCTTTAAAGCTATCCTGAAATTCAATGGGTGCAGGCAGAGGTACGCACAGGGCATCATAAATGTATCACATAACCTTGGCACTGGATGTACCACCTGAGATTCGAACACATGTGCTCAAGAATCACCGTTTCAAGCAGGTTGTTTTAAATGCTTAATCACTTAAAACATTATTAATAACACCCCTGCAGCAAAAGATTCCACCTACTTCCATCCTGTATTTGCATATAAAGTCGAATGCCAACATGTTGCTCAATCTTAAAATTCTGTTTTATTAAATATTTTATTAAGAAATGTACTGGACATGTTTTGGATCAGTGAACAACTACTAAAGTTTGCATTCAGTGCATTTAGATTTCGATTTATACAATCTCGCATCATACATTACAAGCATCTGAGGGTTGCAGCCAGCAGTGGCATTTTGGCACTTGAACCTTCAACCTTGTGATCAATAGTCTAGAATTTCAACGATGTTCCACTAGAGTACTACAACCACCAATGGGACGTCTGGAATAATGATGTTAATCTTACCTGGGCAATATGGAGGCACATTGACCTGGGTTCGACTCGCAGTGGTGCCACCCAGCCAGGTGTGATCCGGAACAGGACAAGCAGGTGTAAAAGCATGGTGGAATTTCTTTAGGGTTGTACAGAAACATTACGGAATGGAATCAAGACCCAAACCCAAATCAACGCTCAAATAAGGAAAGGATTAATAAAAGTGTGGCAGATCTCAAACATGCTGTGAGAATCTGTAACCTGAGGAAGATCATCCTAAAGCAGGAGCCCCTCCCTCCTTATCCCCGACTCCTGCCAGGCTGCAGTTAATCAGAAAGCGAGTTGGAATTTTATTATTGACTGAACTGCAGCAGGGAGACGCCGATGTACACCCACCAGCTCCTGCACAGATAAATATTTATCTCTACCTCAGAGTCTGATGGAGGGCTGAGCTCAGGACGGTGCGCAAACACACACACACACACACACACACACACACACACTCATGATGGTGGAATACCCCGAGGAAGGATTCTGAGGTGGACAGTCCGTTGTTGTCGGTGTGAAATGGATCTTCCTGGCATCTCACCGTGTTCATGGCAGCATCTACAAACCATGTGTCAGTGCCACCTGGACTAGCCTGGCATCTCTGCCATCCAACTGCAGAGAGACAGAGAGAGAGAGAGAGAGAGAGAGAGAGAGAGAGAGAGAGAGAGAGAGAGAGAGAACGAACATGAGGACACTCGCTCATCACCCACGTCCGACTGTAACTTTCTGCAATAAGCAAACACTTTTAGTTAAGTACTAATATTAATAACGTCCGTTCTGCAGCCCATATCTAGAACCGTGTGTGTTCTGAGTTGTTCTCACAGTTTGTTTATGCTTAAATATAAATATAACAATCAGTAAATAATAACTAAACACTGAATTAATATACATGGAGGCTGCAGGCAGAAGGAAGAAGCTGATCATCATGTTTAGTCCCGATATTTTCCGATCGGTGGTTAAGATTCTGGACTACAGACTGGAAGGTTAAGGGAGGGGTTGGAGTCCTGTGCCAACTCTGGACAAGGTGCCAGTCCAGCACAGGGCACACACTCAGTCTCATTGGGACACTTTAGAGACATTAATACATCTTAAGAAGTGGGACGAACCCAGCAAACTCCAGAGAGACTTGAACCTGGGTGTCTTGAGCTTTGAAGTGACAGTTCTAACCACTGTGCCAACCATGGTGCCAACCTTGTGCTACATGCACCTGGGGTCTTTTAGTTCCGTGTTTTTAGAAGGGTGAAAGAAAGATGAGACAGAATCACAAACTGGCAAGACAAACCTCGTCCTCGGTGTCTGAGGTTTGAACCCTTGTCCATTGAGCTGTGCAGCACTAATACCACCTGCTAGTGTTTATACAGATGCCCCAGAAGGTAGTTTGGTATGTTCTCTTCAGGTTTCCTCCAGGCAAATCAAGCTCAAAATTACCATGCCACATCCTAGCGCCCTCTACTGGTTCCCATGATGGACTCCCAGAACTGGTATTTCTGGTATTTTAGTTGTGACACTGAATCTGAGCCAAAGAAGCATAGAAAGAAAAGCAAGAGCAGAGCCAGAAGCGTGGAGGAGGTTGCAGGACGGAGGATCCACTGCTTGTTATCAATGATATAAATATATATATATATTAATATATATATATATATATAGAGAGAGAGAGAGAGAGAGAGAGAGAGAGAGAGAGAGAGAGAGAGAGAGTGTGCAATATGTTCTCTATTCATATATAACTTACTCTGAGGGAATAATAACACCAGCGTGTCTGATTTAGAACTTCTGCAAAAAACTTAAACTGTTTTAGGAAATGGTTTTGTTCTGTTATGTATAAAAACCAGGATTAATGCAGAACACATTGCCAGGCAGCATCGTTTTATATCTGCAGCACGCTACATAAACTATCTCACTATCTCACCACTGTTGAGCCCCAATATTATGTCCTAAACTAGGGTTAAGGTGTTAGAATAGAAAAAGGATAACGCGAAAACCTATATACACTCACAGGACACTGTGTTAGGTACACCATGGACCCCTTCTGTCTTCAGATCTGCCTTAGTTCTTACTTACGCTTAGGGAGTTTTTCCTTGCCACTGTCGCCCTAGGCTTGCTCAATTTAGGATTAGACGTAGATATTAGGAGATAATCTAAAATTGTAAAGTTGCTTTGAGACAATGCTCCATTGTAAAAAGCGCTATATAAATAAATCTGACTTGACCTGACTTAGTTCTTCATTGATTCAACAAGGTGCTGGAAACGTTCCTCAGAGAATTTTTTAAAATCTGAATTACCATGATATCATAATGCAGTTGCTACACTACATCCCAAAATGCCAGTTGAAAATGATTTGAGCTTTGGGACATGGAGCGTTACTCTGCTGAAATTATCTATCAGAAGATGGTACACTGTCGCCATATGGGGTGCACATGGTCAACAACAATACACGGGCAGGCTGTGGGGTTTAAAACATGCTCCGTTGTTATAAAGTGTGCCCAGAAAATACCCCCCACACCATATACCACCAGGCAAATAACAACAGGATAACATCATCAAGAAAAAATATAAAAGAAGGAAAGATAAAAGAAAATGAATGACAGCTAATCTAATTGAAAGAGCAAAAAAATAAAGGGGAATACAAACTAGAATGATAGTAGAAAGAAAAATGAAAAAACAAAGTAAAAACAATATACAAATAATATAAAAGAAAATACGCAGAAATGGAGTCTCATCAGACCATGCAAAGTTCATCTGCTCCTGTAGCCCACCTGATTCAAGGTTAGACATGCTGCTGTGTGATTGGCTGATTAGATAATTGCCTTAATGAGCTGGTCAACAGGTGTACCTAATAAAGGCAGGTGTACCCCTTTCCTAGGCTAATGTCTCGACCCTGGATTGGGACGTAACTTTGGGTCTCCACAGTGGTAGGACGAGTTCTGCACCTTTATGTATATATATATATATATATATATATATATACACATGTCAAAACTTTTTAAAAATACTTTAAAAGTTTTTCAGTATTAAAGCAAGAACTTTACTTTTACAGGTGGAAGCTTAAACAGAGCACTGCATGGCTGTATCTGTGCTTTCCCTCGTGTGTAGCCACTGATACGTTTATTCGCACTCGGGTTCCTTTAAAACCCGTCCGAGAGTTCAAATGTAAAATCCATATTCCGTTGTGTTATGTAACAGGCGCGGGGCGACGGTAATGACATCAAGCATGAGCTGTAATATTCGATTCTGAGCTGCTGTAGCGTGAAGCCGATCCTCTGAGGACGCCGGAGATGAGTGACGCTCGACTGGCGCTCCCTCTTGAGTAATTATCGGTGCCAGCGTGAACCTCCACCTCGGCAAACAAGCCGAGAACAGATCCAGCTGCCTCTCGCAGGTGTGAACGAGGCCCGCTCGGGCGTCTCCGATCCACGCTTTGTCACCGTGAGACAAACTTCATTCAGCATCCAGCTCTGGGGCGTCTGAGCGTGGAACAGTGTATTAATGAGGATATTTTAATCTAAAACAAGACGTCTGCATCCAGTAAACAGCTACATCTGACACGGAGAGGAGACACGTATGCACTAAACTCACGTCTGCAGGATCGAAGAGATCTACCACAGTCTATAAATCCTCATTACAGACAATAACGAGACATAACTCCACTATGGATCCACCTCTCTGCTGTTACCGTAACGTCTGTGAACAGCAGCGGCTCAGAAGCTCCATAAGAACTGCTCATCACACTCAATGCATGGTGTAAAGCAATGCCACTGGGCTGTGGGGCAGCGGTCACAGAGATGAACACAAGACGTCAAAGCTTCCACCCAACTCAGACAGAGAAAATAGAACGAAAGAACCAAAAGATTAATGCTAAAGAGAAAAGAAAGACAAAGAAAGACGGAAAGAAAGAAATAAAGAAGAAAGTCATGTCTGCTAAAGAGAAAGGAAAAAAGAAAGAAAAGAAGAAAGAAAGAAAAGAAAGGAGGAAAGGAAGAAGGAAAAAGAAAGAAGGACAGAAAGAAAGCAGGTAATACATGCTAAAGAGAAAAGATGAAAGAAAGGAATAAAGAAGAAAGAAAATGAAATAAAGAAATGAATGCTAAATAGAAAAGAAAACAGAAAGACAGAAAGTAAGAAAGAAAGAAAGAAAGAAAGAAAGAAATGAATGCTACAGAGTAAAGAAGAGAGAAAGAAAGGAAGAAGAAAAAGGAAGAAAGAAAGAAAGAAAGCAATGCATGCTAAAGAGAACACTAACACTCAGAGACACTCTCAGGATTTTATTTCGACATTTTTGGGAACTCTCTTAAAGTGGTTTGGTGTAAGGTCAGCACTACTGTCACAGAGATCCAAAAAAAATCTACAACCAGAACAAAACCAAAAAAAGTCATGGAATCACTGGGAGAAAAAAGAAATCCTGGATAGAAACAGAGCCTAAAACCCTGTCTATAATACGTTTTTTCTTCGTTATCAGTCTGTGTCTGTCACCCTCTATCTCTCTCGCTCCTGGATTTCGTGACTCCATGTTGAATCTTGTGTTACGTAATTCAGTTTGCCCCCTGAACGTTTTTGAAGCTCGGCCCCGTCCATCACGCCGGTGGAGATTCACCATAAATTCGAGCCTCTCTGATAGTGTTTGATACGATCATCAGACGCTGCATTGGAACGTTGCTTTTCTGGATCTAATCCCTCCGTACGTCGCTGACCTTGCTCGGACCTGCGCTGAATGGTTTGGACTGCGCCGTCGACACCTATGCTAGCAGGAAATTAGCTGATTTGTCACTAGCGTTATTCCTCTTCTCTGGTACTATAGTGCGGCTCTGTCACCTCGCAGAACCCCGGTCATTTTTCACCACAGTTCTGCTTCAGTAAATTCCCTGGTGCTTCTTTATTCGATGCGTCTCTCAGACAGGCCTCGTTAAAATCTGCCGCACGGCACCTTGTCATTGGGCTGTGGACCCAAGCCGAGCCCGGTCTCCTTTAGACCAATTATGCTGATTGAGGAAGCTTTGATTTCCCGCGGTAGCTCTTCAGTCCGTATACAGTGGGCACGCTGGCATGACACGAGGCCGCTTCAGAAGGTTTAAGTGTGCAGTAAACAAGCTCGAGTGGCATCAATTACACACATGGATCCTCAGCCAGGAGCTGGGCTCGTTTCTTCTGGAGGGATCTAATTAGATCGAGCAGTGTGAGGAGAGCAGCGGAACATCAATCTAAAGCATTTCACATGTTTTGGAAACACTGAAACTCCTTAATCTGATCGCATAGATTAATTTTAGACCAGAATTACACAGAGGGAACTTAAAGCAAAACTAAAGGACAAGGTTTTCTTCATGAAGTATCTCGGGTTAGATCATGATCAGGTTTGTTAACCTCCTAATTAATCAGTGCATAAAATAAAGTGCAGGCTGTAAGCAGAGGGTTAAAAGCCATTCAGAACAACATCTACTGCCCTTATTTTCCCAATCCCATCCATCATCATTATTTATATTATTTAAAACAGATCGAAGAATTAAAACGGCTCATACTTTACAGCAAAGCAGTAACAGCGCCCGTCCATCACAGAACAGAGAATTATTATTATTACTTATGGAGTTGTGTTTGGTTCCTGGCACAGTGTTGGTTCCAGGAGTCCAAACTGGTTCCTGGCATCACAAGTCCGCACATTCTGTGGGTCACCTGGTGCCTTTGTTGATGCCAAAACGTCTCAGCGCACCTCAGGTCAGGGAGTCTGGGTCTGTGGTTCCACTCTCACAAAAAAACACATTATAACAAGTTTCCCCAATTTGAAACTGCTTCATCATGAATAACACTACATCCAATAAAAAATATATCACATTAATAATAATATATTCTAATAATATAATACTGTATAATCATTCTATAAAAAAAAATAAAACAGAATAATTCAAATCTCATCCCTGTGTAGACAATCCGAGCACATAAGTACTCATTTTAAAAATAATAACAGTGGCAATAATGCATATATTTATAGCATCATTACAATTTTAGGCCGGGGCGGCACGGTGGCTTGGTGGGTGGCACTGCTTCACAGCAAGAAGGTCCTGGGTTCAATTCCAGGGTGGCATGGCCTGGGTCCTTTTTATGTGGAGTCTGCATGTCCTCCCCGTGTCTGCTGTGTTTACTCCGGGCATTCCGGTTCCTCCCACAGTCCAAAGGCATGCGCGTTAGGTTAATTGATTATGCTACAGTGGCATGGTTTGAGTGTGGTGTCTGGCGACAGACGGAGCAACGTGTCAGCTGGAGTATTCTGGGTCGTATCAAATGGCAGTGGGCGGACCCCACACCGGCAGGACAAGCGCCAGGATAATGATGATGAATACAGTTTTAGGCCGCTCAGGTGGCACAGGTGGCACAGCGATCTAATAAGCTGGCACAGCCTGGAGGCCTGCACTCTTGGTTCTCCAAGGACTGGCACTAGAGCCCCAGGATGCTGATGAGGAAAAAAGTAGTGTTACAAATGTGTAGAAAAATGTATAAATAATAATAATATAATAATCCTCTTCAATCTTTTCAATATGTAGACTGTAAGTGAGTAAAAGATGAAAATATGAGCAGGGTATTTCTGCACTAGTGACATGTTATAGTATAAAAAAATCAAACTGAACATGTATTATACCATAATTCCAACACAGTACATCTCATCAGCACAAACACATCATATAAATATAATCTAAATAAGCAGGTTTAGGTAAGAGTCAGTCTAAAATAAATCCTTCTTAATCACAACAGAGTGTCTTCTTTTTTATTAAGTAATAAGACGTGTACCGCTTCAGATCCATTTATAGATTAGTTCAGTGAGAATAACAGTGCGCTCATTAATAAAGCTCCGGGTTTAATAACCAAAAACTATGTTATTCTGCAGCCGCAGATCCATATCGAGCCTATTCATAATTAATTAGGAGCTTATCTAAAAAAATAAAGAGTAAAAACAATTTCCCTCTTCTATAATAAAACACTACATCTTATTTACATAACAGGAGGAGTTTACAATGTTATACGAGTTATTATTCATAGCAGATAATGTGTACGTTAGGAGATTTAACACTAGTTTTAGATTTTAATATTATCCCATTTACATTAGACATGCAGAAGCAGCAAGCAAACCTGATCTTTGGCTTTTCTATCTTTCTAAGACTTTTTGTTGACTGAAATGGATGTTGACTGGACATTACTGTAGTCACACAGTCTAGTTATGGTACTGTGATGTAAATATAAAGGATATTTACACAAGAGAACTGCGCACAAATGATATGGAAATATGTCAGAGATCTACCTGAAAACACAAGCGAGTAATGAGCAATTAATGCGACTGATAGTTTTGTTGCTGAAGCCAAAAATGCATAATTATAGTTATAGGTTAGAGAAAGTAAACAAAGCAGTACTACTTACAATGGGACAGGTACATACACTTACAATCACCATTTACAGTTCGGTACTAATAAATAAAGAATTAAATAAATCAAATAAATCAAATAAATAAAGAATTTAATTGTAAATCATGGTGGAAAATAAGTATTTGGTCACCCACAAACAAGCAAGATTTTTGGCTCTCACAGACCTGTAACTTCTTCTTTAAGAAGCTCTTCTGTCCTCCAATCGTTACCTGTATTAATGCACCTGTTTGAACCCTCGTTACCATGTATAATGGCACCTGTTTGACCTCGTTATCTTAATAAAATACCCTGTCCAAAGCCTCAACAGTCCAGACTCCAAACTCAACCATGGCCAAGACCAAAGAGCTGTCCGCAGGACACCATGGAAGAAATTGTAGCTGCACCAATGCTGGAAGAGTGAATCTCAATAGGCAAGCAGGTTGGTTTTGAATAATCAACTGTGGGAGCCATTGTAATGAAATGAAGCATACAAGACCATTTATAATCTCCCTCGATCTGGGGCTCCATCAGATCTCACCCCGTGGTGCAAATGATCATGAGAACGGTGACAAAATCCCAGAAAAACTACAAACGGAATGGCCTGATGAATGACCTTCAGAGAGCTGGGTACCAAAGTAACAAAGGCTACATGCAGTAACACACTACGGCGAGAGGGACTCAGAATCCTGCATGCCAGGCCGGGCCCCCCTGCTTCATGCCAGTACATTGTCCCATGCCCTCTGAAGTTTGCCAGAGAGCATAATGGATGGAATCCGAAGAGGATTGGGGAGAAATTATCAGTGGTCCGATGAAACCAAAATTACATTTTTTGGTAAAAACTTCAACTCATCGTGTTTGGAGGAAGAAGAATGCTGAGTTCAATCCCAAGACACCATACAACTGTGGAGCATGGGGGGTTGAAAACCTCATACTTTGGGGCGTTTTTTGGCAGAAGGGACAGACGACTGATCCGTGTTAAGGGAGAATGAATGGGGCCATGTATCGTGAGATTTTAAGCCAAAACCTATTTCCATCATTGAGAGCATTGAAGATGGAACGTGGCTAGGTCTTCCAGCATGACAATGATCCCAAACACACTGCTCGGGCAACGAAGGAGTGGCTCCGTAAAAAGCATTTCAAGGTCCTGGAGTGGCCTAGCCAGTCTCCAGACCTCAACCCCATAGAACATGTGTGGAGGGAGTTGAAAGTCCGTGTTGCCCCAAAACATCACTGCTCTAGAGGAGATTTGCATGGAGGAATGGGCCAAAATACCAGCTACAGTGTGTGCCAACCTGGTGAAGACTTACAGGAAACGTTTGACCTCTGTCATTGCCAACAAGGTTATGTTACAAAGTATCGAGTTGAACCAAATTTATTGACCAAATACTTATTTTACACCTTATATTACAATTAAATTAATTAAAAATCCCTGGAAAATTCCTGGATTTTTTTCTCATTTTGTCTCTCATAGTTGAAGTGTAGCTATGATGACAATTTCAGACCTCTCTCCTCTTTCTAAGTCGGAGAACTTGCACAATCGATGACTGACCAAATACTTTTTTGCCCCACTGTAGGTAGTTACACACACATACACTAATTGGGGTTGCTAGATTCCACAAGCTAAAGAAGCTGAAAAGAAGCTAATTAGTCTAAAAAAAACCTCAAAAGTGTGATGGCTTGATCAGTTCATAAAAAACTGATCAATAAATATTGGAGAGCGAGGGACAGGGTCAGGATCAGGATCAAATTAAGAACTACACATTAGAAACAAGCCCCAAAAACCAAAAACCGAAGTCACTCAGAATAAGCAGACCTTTCAACTGTGACACGGACTTCCACTCATGCTCATCGATGTGCAGCGTTGATTGGCTGTTTAAGCAACAATATCTGGAGTTAAAATAAAGAGTTTTATTTCCTATAATAATTTATTTTAATTCTTAAACACTTAAGTACAAAAAACTACAACTTTACGACAGATTATAAAAGAAACTTCACCAGAGAGTTTTACAGGTACTCAAGACCGGACACTTTGCATGTCCCAGCATGTCCAGTCGTGTGTCTGCAGCTCCCCGGTGAATCAGATTATTGAAAAGAGGACTATGGAGTGACCAATCCAACTTTCTTTACCATATGTTATATATGGTTATTGTTCTAGTGCTAAAACAAAAAACCTAATGGTGGCCTGAGACTTTTGCACCATACTGTATCTACTATAGCTAATGATATGAGATAATACTGGATCAATAAATCTGTGAATGATAGAAAAATTACAGAGTACAGATTTAGATTCAGCAAAAATACATATTAAAGAGGATTTATTTAAGGTTTTTACATGTTTATAAGACAATGAATGGGAGAGAAATGAAAGGAAAAAGATCTTACAGAAAGTGCAAACAGAAAAACTGCATTTGCTTATTATTGATGAACACTAAAGGCATTTATTGATTTGAAACTCAGATAATAAACAATAATGATATGTTAAAGTGTGCAGAGATAATACTGAATAATACTGAAGTGTTCCTGCAGCGCTACTGTAACTTCTGTCAGTTCATGTTAATAAAATGGGGGCGGGAGGGTGGGGTGCAAAAACTTTTCACAATGCTGCATATAACCATAACATGTTTAATCATCATGTGATTTGATTTTAGAGTGAATATTATGGGATGCATTGCTTCGGATGGCGCATTTGTTACAGATGATCCTCCGTTAGCTTCAGTCATGACACCGTGTGTGTGTGTGTGTGTGTGTGTGTTCATGTTCCACTCGCCTGGAAAGAGATGGAGATCTGCAGGCGCTAAATCAATCGCGGTGACGCTCAGGGAGTTAACAATTAAAATGCTAATTCTGTATCCCACCACTAAATGCGCTAATAGCTCAGATCGGTGCTCGCTACCCAATAAACAATCTGCGCTGTGCTGATGGAGCTTAGCTCAACAGATTAGCCGCTACGCCCCCGTCCGCTCGATGGTAGCGCTCTGAAAATGGAGGGAAGATATCAGTTATATAGACGCCTGATTCTCTGCTAATCTGTTCGAGATTAGCTGCTGAATCAAAGCGAGCAACAGAAGGGGGAAGCAAGATGATTTAAGTGACTTTAAACTGGGATTACTGGGATTTTCACACACAGCACCACCTGTAGGTTTTACAGAGAATGGTCCTAAAGTAAAAAATATCTGAGGGTGAAAATGCCTCATTGATCCCAGACTGGTTCGAGCTGATAGTAAGGTAACGCGAACAAATTAAATAACCGCTCATTACAACCAAACCTAAAACAGATAGGCTACAGGAGCAGAAGCACACCGAGTGTCAGCTAAGAACAGGAAATCGAGGCTACAATTCACACAGCCCCACCAAAATTGAACAATAGAAGATTGGAAAAATGTTTTCTGCTCTGATGATTCTCAGTTTCTGCTGTGACATATGGATCCATCCTTCATCAAACCATGGGGTATTTTCTGGGCACACTTTGTGCCCCCAACTGAGCATGGTTTAAACCACACAACCTACCTGAGTGTTGTTTCTGACCGTATGCACCCCGATATGCCCACAGTGTACCATCTTCTGTTGATCACCATATCTCACCAATAGATCCTCTTTAGGATGTGGAGGAACAGGAGATTCACACGGTGGATGTTCAGCCGAATGATCTGCAGCGATACGGACCGACCGTGAGGACCACGTTGAACGTTGTGTTTGTGCAGGAGCTCAGTTATAAGGAGATGCTGTTAAATCAGTATCTGAGTTCTACACTGTTCTATTTCCAGGTTCAGCCCATGTCGTGTCTAATCAACAATCTATAATCAATTAATATTTATGTTGTGTGCCTGTGCTCGGTGTTTTATTTTGTGTTATTCGATGATTAGATGGAGTGAAAACATTAAGATGCACTGGGTGTAATGTGAGGGCTGGAGGAATGCATGCTGCAGCAGTGTGTGTGTCTGTTGTCCTTGGCTCTGTGGGTTTGATGTGGTGAGTGTGTGTGTTTTTGTGTGTTTGTGTGTGTCTGTGTATGTCTGTGTGTGCGTATGTGAGAGCTCTCAGGTGGCATTGCTCCCTCGAGGCTGCAGTAAAATGGAAATAAAGGCTGATAGAAAGTGGAACAGTTCCAGCTCTGAGGAACTGATTCTGTTTTACATAATGGAGTTTTGTGTGTGTGTGTGTGTGTGTGTGTGTGTGTGTGTGTGTGTGTGTGTGTGATAGATGCAGAAGTGAACGTTTATATGACATCATTCGGGAATATATTAATCCAGATAAATAATAACATGCAGGTTTTTTGACGGAACCCAAACTAAGCACTGAGTGTAAGATGAGCGATAATGTAATAACAACTGACCAATCAAAATCCAGCAATAAAGCAATAGGCCACTCAAACCTGGGTATAATAGTGCACAACATACTGTACAGAGATAATCACTGTAACACAGCCTCAATTGGTTTATTGATTTATTAATTAGTCAGTTCATAATTAATAACTAATCCTTAATGTTGTCACAGAAAAACCAACAAGCTGCCAAAAACACGATTGTTTGTTTATTTGTTTTTTCTTTTTTTTTAATTTAATGACTATTCACACCAGGAGAAATGTTATATTGATATCAGTCAGACACATTTATACCGGGCCCATTTAGAGAGTCCTTGGGGCAGAAGAGATGATGATTGGAGTGATTTTTTTTTTTAAGTTTGCAAAAATTTAAAAGAGAGCGAATAAAATAATGTCACAATTTTGTCATCTGAAAATTCAAGGTCGATTTAATTTTCTATCGTCCAAAAAAATCGCAAAAAACTCCACACAGGTGTGGTCCGAGGTCAGGATCGACCCGGGGATCTCTGGAGCTGTGAGGCGACAGTGCTAACCTGCTAAACAGGATTTTTTTCCATTTCATTACAGTTTACATCTAATCTGCTTTATTGTTCGAAGTTCAATAAATGCCCCGGATTCTGCCTGTGTGCATGTTGTCCATGTCTCAGTTTGGGTTTCCCCTGGTCCTCCGGTTTCTTCCGATATTCCAAAGACATTCGTTAGGTCACGTGAGCTAAAGTTTTATACATTTACACTTTTTTCCATTCCATACATTTCACACAGAATCCGATTTAGTTCTGTTTCTGTTCTGAATTGTTTTTTCTTCCTAAGAAGGTTAGTAATAACAGCCAACCAAAAGGAAGACGAATACCGAGGTACTACTGTAAACAAATTCCTGTGCTCTATAGATGGTCAAAGTTTTATTTCTCCAGCAAGTAAACACAGGTTACATGAGCCAAATGTTCTCCAGGATCTCATTCTGTTTGAAGGGATTTGTAGCTAAAGGAAGAAACCACAGTAAATATAACAAGTAGTGCAGGTCAGTGATAGGATAATGTCTGTTCTAGATTTAAAAAAAAACCCAGAAATAAATCGACTTCTTGACTTTATACTGATTGATAACGAGGTTATAAAGAGCTAACGTCCTCCAAGAGAGCATGCTCTCCATGTCTCCATGGGTTCCCTCCTGTAATCCAAAGACATTTGTAAAGTCAAGTGGGATCTCTAATGTTTTCTGCATTTATACTGGACTAAATAATACCCAGATTATATTCTCTATTTTAATATTTCTCTTCAGCACTTTAACACTCACATCTGGGATCCACTGAGTGAAACCAATCCACCTGGAATGTTTCACCGAGACAAAACGAGGGCAAGAACAAGAGGAGAACATACCAAACCCCTCACACACACACACACACACACACACACACACACACACACACACACACACACACACACACACATTAACCAGACCTGTATGACTCATTCTGAGTATCTATGTTTGTATTTGCAGATGGGGAAATGGGAGAACCGCAGCCTGACCCTGAAATATCCGGTGTGGCCCCGCTTCAACTCGTTCGGCGACACTGAGACGGACGATAATCACCTGACCATCGTGACTCTGGAGGAGAAACCGTTTGTGATCGTGGAGAACGTGGAACGTCTGACAGGAACCTGCATGCGCAACTCTGTCCCCTGTCGCAAGCACATCAAAGAGTGAGTGGTAAATTATAAACCTTATAACAATAAATCCAGGGTTTATACCATCTGGACCCATTGTGGTCAGGTCCAGGTCCAGGTACTGACTCCTCATCTGGAAAGCCTGTATTTGGTTGCGTCTGGTTCTTTCGGCATTATCATAGTTTCAGTACTCTTTGTTTTGTCCCTGTTTGCTGTTCTGCCTGACCAGGAGCTTCCACTTTTAGGTTTTAGAGTTCCTCTGGATCAAACAGGGTGGGTCTGTGGTACCTCTGTGAGATCTGAGACCTCAGAAACAGCGCTAGTGGATCGAACTTTACACAACACGTTTTATTTTATCAATAAACTTTAAAACATATAATTAAAATTAAAATAGAAATAAACCAGGCTGCATAAGATCACATATGAAAAGAATAAAATTTTATAAATATTAATTTAATGCATGAAAGTGTTACAGTTGGCCATATTAAACAGGCAGGTGAACCGAGAAAATAAAAATATAAAGGTTTTAGAACCCAGTTGCAGTTAGCTCCAGATGGAAGTGGTGAGCCAAAATATAAATAAATAAAAAAAAGAAAAAGTTCACGGAAAGAAAACTAAAACTAAAACAATAAAGAACACGCACGTCTTAAGCGTACAGCGGCCCTATTCACTACTACACCTACGACGTGTCTCCGCTACAGCAGTGACGCACGGGTCTGCGAAAGCGTCTCACGGTTCTCCCGAGGTTTCCGGAGCATGAGGCTGACGCAGGGGTAAAAGGACGAGACTATAAATAAGCTCAGCGTCAGTTTTGTGAGCGTGATCGCGAGGGGAGGAGGAAGGAGGAAGGGTGAGCGGCGCGAGACGGAGGAGGCGGGGCGCGAGCGAGCCCAAAAAACAGCCGAGGAAGTCCGGCGTTAGTGAGCACTAGAAGAGCTTTCCCTACGCTGGCTTCTAAGCCCTAACATACCGGATAGCCTCCCGACTGGCGATCTACAATTCGCCAGTCTACCTTTGTCCCTATCCAAAAGACAACGAAAAATAGCCGTGTGACGTCTAGTAGCGACAGCGTTAGCGAAGATGTGACACCTGTGTGAGCCCAAAGGTGTGCTTAAATAGGCCAACCAACAGGTGGCGCCACTTACACGCATGGCGCCAACTAGGGCTGGCGCATGTGCGATTGCGCTGTGCGTACTCAAGCAGCCATATTGAGTCAACGCTGGCCTCTAGCAACCCAAGTGTGACTTCTAATAGAAATATTATCAAACAAATCAAGTACTTACCTTCTACCCTACTGAATAAAGAATACACTTAACTCTATTTGAAATATACTGAGATTCATCTATGTTTGTAAATGTATCAGTAAATTTCTGTACTTATTTAAAATATAATAAAAATACATCAATATTATGCTTTCTTAAAATGCTTGCAAGTAAACTTTAATCATACTTTTTAAAATTATAATATAGTATATTTTATAAAGTATTTTATAAATATTTTACCATGAAGTATTCTTATAGTTAAAGTTTAGTTTAATTAACAGTAGACTTTTTTGGAACGTGTATTAAAAACAGTGACTACAGTCATTCACTTAAAGCACATTGTCAGAATTTCATGCAAAAAAATTACTTAAATCTGTTTTATAGAAATGTTTTGAAAATACTTTAATATTAGATTAAAATAATATTTAATATACTTCAATGTTCTTTCATTATAAGGAGGAAAGTAAACTGATTATACTGTACAGTATATTAAAAAACATCTTTTTCAGGTATCTTTTAAATAGGTTATGTAAAAAAGGTTTATAATTGTAATTTAATTTTAGTAAACTGCATCACACATCATGCTGAAAATAGCGTCGTAGGGCTGCAGCGATTGGTCGATCAGCATTCATTCAATATTTTAAACTGATGCATCACTTTTTTTTTAGCCTAACATATGAGGAGTCTTGAGACGAGCCAAACGAGTTCTCTCTCATCAGTTACAGACTTCTTTTCGTCATTCTAAATTCCCATCCAGGTTCATTTATGCTGGTTTTTAGTTAAGTGATTTATCTCTGGTATGAGTATGCACGTTTTAAAGTGGTTCTCTCTTTCCCTGGAGCTCTGGTTAATGGTTTGGGGATGCAGGCCGTGGTTCCTCCTCAGTGCTGCAGAGCTGCTGATTTCAGCACATTCTTCACTCGGGAAATTCAGCGTTTGAGAAAATGACCAGTTAGAAAACACAGTTATAAAGTTTTGCCCAGACTTTGGGTGACCTCTCATTACTGATGTGTACAGTGTGAGTTTATTAAACACAGCCACACTCTTACCAAAACTGCATATTTATCCAGAGAAGTGCTGCCACATCTCCACAGTGTACTCGAGCTCTGTTTCTCCATGGTGCTGTTACTGAACATACCAACACACTACTCACTTACTAAAGCTGACTACAAGTAGTATGCAGCATATGACCAAAATGAAAATCTGTAGTGCCATAAAGATACAGTGATGGTATCAGTGAAGAATTGGACCAATGGAGCATTGTCTCAAAGCAGCTTTACAATCTAAACTCAATCCCAAACTGAGGGCAACAGCGGCAAGGAAAATCCCTTAAACACTATAAGGAAGAAACAGAGGATGATGGAGTGTGAAGCACAGCTGGTGGACCCCGGAGCAGTGGAAACATGGTCTAATCAGGCTGGCAGTGTGACGATCAACATAGGTTTGCTGGAGGAGCAATAATGGAATAAAAGTTCTGGTTCTGGTTCTGATGGTTGGATCTGCAGCTTTAGTTCCAGTGAAGACAATCTCAAGGTCGTTACACAATGAAAGCGACATGAAAATGCACAATATTTGGATGCATTGAGCTATAGTCACGTTGTTACATCCCAGCGCTGTCTGAGGATCTAGATATTTAATTGCATTAATCTCATTTTTGTCAACTCAGATTTCTTTTTTTCAAAGCAGCTTTACAATTTTAGATTGTCTTCTATCGAATATCTAAGGCCAATCCCAAATTGAGCAAGCCTAGGGTGACAGCGGCAAGGAATTCCCTATACGTTATAAGGAAGAAATCTCATTAGGCTCAAGACTCAAAAAGAAACCTTACCTGCTTGGGCAGCTTAGATGATAAATGTAAGAATGAAACTAAGTGATCTAATCTTATAAGTCAGAAACGACGTAAATATTAATGAATAAATATTTAATAAAATAACAAAAAATGTTTGTTTGCTCGTATATGTCATTAAGTTTTTTTCTTTATAAGGCACTACACAATATGCAGTATAAGCTCCAGCAGAATGCAATTATTAATTTTTTAATTCTTTAATAAACACAAAACACACAACAACGATTACCAGAACAATTGTTTGGTTTGTAATCCAAAGTCGTTTTATTAGGTACTTTTAATATCGCCGTAACCTCGATCTTCATAAATAACCATCAATCCTGATGTGATGTTAAATAAATAACTAAATGAAAACAAAATCCTTGCATACTTTTATTAGAAACAGAGTTTGGTGTTTAACAGCCTTTAGTCTTACAGATACAATCAGGTTCTGGCTAAGTGGAGCTCCAGAAAGAAGTTGTTAGAGTTTGGAATCATGTGGAAGAACCTGACCTTAAACCTTAAGCCCCGTCCAACTGAAACTGCGACACAAATCAGTGCAACGCCAACATCACTAATGCACCAAAATCTATTAGACTTACAAGTTTTAATGAGAAATATTCTGATAAAAATGTAATTCTGGAGGTTAAATGTGGCCTCAGACTTTCAGCTGTATGAGAGGTTCATGCACCAATGAAGGGGTACTCGGTTCTCCAGACGTTGCTCCAGACTCGGGATCTGAATTAGCTGTCGGCAGGAATAACGAGCCTCTAAAGTCAAAGCTCAGATGGGATTTCTCTGCTAAGTAGGGTGAGAGATATATGATCTGGGATCAGTGCAGCGAGCTTGATATGATCCGAGCTCGCATACGAACACATGTTTAGCTTTCGGCGTGTCTGCATGGCGAGCTGCGCTCAGATTTCCTACGGCTAAATCCCCACTCGAGCGTCCACTGTGCTATTTGGACGAGGAAGAGGAGGAGATGGAGGAAGGGTTCAGTGGTGCATGCTGCAATGAGAACCATCATCATGCCTGAACCGAGATCATCTGCACTGATTCATAACATGCCTTATTCTGTAGCTTTATGAACAGGGTTATGGAACGCCAAATATCTCCAGATGGTACGTGTGTGGAAAATCATAAGGACGGATGATATGGACCGTAGTGATAAGAACAGACTGTAAAGTCTCGGTAAGCTGCAGCACTCCTCTAAAATCCTAAAGCAGAAAAGGTTGGGACAGCACAGAAAATACAAATAGAAGAAATAAATGCAGTGTTCCTTACATTTCCTTTGTTGTTTATTTCATTGGAGACAGTATGAACCCGAGATATTTCATATTCTTTTCTGAACAACTTCATTTCATTTGTTACTAAACATCCATTCCTGCATTTATTCCAAAAATATCTGTCTTCCAAAAAAAAGGGTCTGAGCACAATCCCCACTCCCACTGTATGATGGTCCATCCCAGATCCTCCGAGCCCAGAGAAGCTGACGCCCCTTCTGGACATGGTTATAACATAAGGCTTCTGTTTAGCACAGTAACGTTTTAAGTGGTATGTGTGAATGTAACTCTGTATTGTAGAGCTTGATAAAGGTTTGATAAAGGAATCCCTTGTCCATGTGGTTCTATCAGCTACTGATGAATGGCGGTTCTTGATGCAGTGCCGTCTGAAGGAGCAGAGATCACCCCTCTGCAGTTTAGGCTTTTTAGGAAATTGCTCCAGATTCTGAATGGTTTAATGATATTATGCTCTGTAGAGGGAGAAATCTATAAATCCCTTCCAGTCTCTCTTTGAGGAACATTGTTTTGAAACATTTCAGTCATTTTCTTATATATTTGTTGATAAACTGGAGATCCTCTGATCATCTTTACTCCTCAAAGACTAAGGCTTTCCTTTTTTGGATGCTGCCTTTGGACCAAATCATGATTATAATCACCTGTTTGAAATCACATAATTATTATTATTATTTTAACCTCATTATTAGTCCTAAATTGTCCCTGTCTCAACTTTTTTTGGAATATGTTGCAGGTCTGAAATGCAGGAGTGTTTATAGAAAAAAACATGAAATACCTTGGATTCATACTGTATACAATTTCCATATCATCCCATCTTATTCTGATTTGGGGTTGTAGAACATACAGCGTTGTGTTTCTGTAAATTGTAATTTGCTGTTCTGGATAAAGTACAGACATTGTAAATAAAGTACAGACTCCTCGTTAAGAAGAAAAAGCTTCCATGAGAGAAGAGCAGAGAAGAGGGAGTTTGCCCAGTGCTCCACGAGACAGAGATTGATGGTAATCCAGATTTTGCTGAACGTGTGTCTGGTTGTGGACACGGTGGGAGGTTTATTTGAAACAGGAACCTCTTTACGGAGGAATAAGCCCCCTTGGATGTAATTCCCTCAGTTGTGGTGGGGTGAGAGGGAGCTGACTGGGCGCTTTCCGTCTGTGGGATAATAGCTTCATGTGCCTCGTGGTTCAGTCGTGCTTTTCTGCTCTGAAGGGTTATTATTCTTCACCCAAGCGAGAGAGTTATGGTTCTGTTTATGCCACCACCATACAGCTGCCATCATCAGTTCTGAAGTGAGTTTCAGGTCTACCATGAGCGATGGCATTAAATGAAAGGCAGGTGGTGATGCCAGTCTTATAGAACGCTTGTAGGACATAAAGGTTTCATCTAAAAGTAAAATAAGGCTCCCCAGAGGTCGTGTTAGTGTAAGAGGGTGAACTCTTCTTCATGCCCAACACCTGCAGATGGCAGGATGATTACAGATGCAGCAATGCCCTATGTTCAGGCCTGTCAGGTTGCACTCAAGCGGGCGTGAGCGTAATAAGAATTAGACTTTATGCTGCACTGACTGACTATCAGATCAATACAGATCTGAATTTTATAATCCTGATCACTTCAGTACTCACTGACTGTGTTTGGACTACAGTATTTTGGAAAGACTTTAGATGAAGAGCAATGATTTTAGATCGAGAACTATTAAACAATCTCATGTTTAAACTGTCAGACTAAAGACATTAGTATTTATGCAGTGTGTTTTAACGACCAGATGCTGCTAGTTACAAAACAGACACAAGATTAAACCAATAATACATCAAGAGTGGCCAGAACCTTAAAAGAACAACCTTAAATGTTGGATAAAAACACAGAAAAAAGGTGACCTAAAAGCTAAACTTCAGGTTTATAAATCTGGGGTCGGATTCAGAAAAGCTTTCTTAAGAAAAAACTTGCGAAGGTTCTTATGACAAACACTGAGAAGTTCACAAAAATGTTCTTAAATGCAATTCTCAAAAAACTTAAGAAGTTCTGATATATTGTCTTAAGAAAATCTTCATAGTTTTCTTACGTAGGCTACGTTACATTTTAGAGCTTACGCTATACGGAGCGAGACAGTTTTGTGTTTAATGTTATTTGGTTTAATCTGCTAAGAGGAAAAGCATCAAACCAAGGGTTCAAACAAATTGGCAAACAAGAAATACAGGAAGAAAAAGGTAACCGGAAAAAATCATCCTGATTTCCAAAAACTAAACTGTTTAAAGTTTTAAATTTCAATGCTTTCCTTGTTCGACTCTTACATACGAGTGTGATTCTATTGTAAGGTTAAGAAAACATTCAAGAACGTTATTTTTACAAGAATACCACTTGTTCTTAGAATTGCTTTTAAGAAAAAGTTAAGTTAAGAAAAATGTTCTTAATGTTTTTCTTAGGAAGAAAGTTAAGAAAAACAGACATTTAAGAAGATTTTCTTTCTTAAGATCTTTGCTTGGAGGTTTGACACCAAATCAAGTATTACTATAAATGTGGATGATGAGACGGGTATTTATAAAGACTATTGGTTTCCAGTACAGGCCAGTTTATCTTATAGATATTGAACAGAGCCTCGTTTATTATTATCACATTATCTTATAATGTGAGATTTTTTGGAGCTGTTCCTCTGCCCTGATTCTGCTGCTAATACCCAGAGCACTCTGAGTTTTTGGATTTTGCTCTAATTGGTCTCGTCTCTCATCAGTAACACCACCGAGGGAGGAGGAACCTACATCAAAAAGTGCTGTAAGGGTTTCTGTATCGACATCCTCAAAAAGATCGCCAGGAACGTCAAGTTCACCTATGACCTATACCTGGTGACCAACGGGAAGCACGGCAAGAAGATCAACAACGTCTGGAATGGCATGGTGGGAGAGGTCAGCACCTCCAGAGTTATCTCCATACATGTCTGTGATTAATCCGGCTAGAACCATTTAATGTACAGACACGGTTCAAACACCGTTACGTAGATAATCACGCTGTGGGGGGCGCTGTGTGGTTGGGAGTCGATCTGATTTATTGTTTATAATAGATTTAAGTTTAAAAATTTAAAATCTCCCATAGGAATGCATTGGTGGAATGTTCAGAATAGAATTTAAACCGACAAAATCTTTATCAAATAATTTTACCTGAAATCGAAAAAACAAAAACACACATACAATACCACACACATATAGTTCCTTCAGGAATTTCAGATCAAGATGATCTGAGCTCTATGTTTAATGTCTGATGAGATTTAATTCTGTTGTAATTCTGCAGCTTTCTTTATCTATAGTCCACGATATTGTACGATGTTCTGCTATTTAACTTTAAATAAGGCCCAGAGAATCCGTAGGCTCAGTTACTTTTAACGGCTGCTTCTAATATTAAAATTATAGAAAGCAGACTTTAGCTTCCTGACAGGTTCCTGACACGAAGATCAAAATAAAGATCTAATAACAGCGCCGGAGCTCTGAAAGTAGAACCCATTCCTCTATTTCTGGAAGTAATTCGGCGACAGACGGCGTCTGCTTGTAAAAAGATTTGCTATTTATTCAATTTGAGACCAAAGTGGCCACATCCAGCTCCAGCGGGTGATGAAATGAGACTAAATGAGCTCTCAGTGTGTTAGGGTGTGTGTGTGCATGTGTGCATGTGTGTGTGTGTGTTACTCTGTGTGAATGTGTGTGTGTAAAGCTGTTGTGTCTCTCTGCAGGTGGTGTATAAGAAAGCCATCATGGCCGTGGGCTCTCTGACGATCAATGAGGAGCGCTCGGAGGTCATCGATTTCTCCGTTCCCTTTGTAGAAACCGGGATCAGCGTGATGGTGTCGCGCAGCAACGGAACCGTTTCACCCTCAGCGTTTCTGGGTAACATGTTAGATTTTGACAGACACCTGGGTTCAATCCCGCTCGGCTCATAATACAGGATAAACAGCAATCAGATCAGATTTTAGATCAAATGCAGGTCTGATCTTTAAAACGTGGATTTTCACAAGATTTTGGGTTGTGCTGGTACGAGTGGCTCAGACACAGCAGTGCTGCTGGAGCACTGAGAATGATTCACCATCCAGATAATACCTGATCTGTGTTGGTTTTGACCGCTGAACAACAGGGTGAAAAGGGATAAAATATGTAGCCAAACAATGTACTACAGTCTGTAATTACTGAACTACAAACTCCAGCTCTTTAGGAAGTAGATCTGATCACATGGACACCGAAACCATCAGCGTACAGACTGTAAGTAATTTTCTGATTATTTCTCTCTCTGTCTGACTGTAGAACCGTTCAGTGCCTCGGTCTGGGTCATGATGTTCGTCATGTTGCTGCTGGTCACAGCCATGGCCGTCTTCATGTTCGAGTACATCAGCCCTCTGGGGTTCAACAGGAACCTGGCACAGGGCAAAGGTACCACCGAGTGACGCCCTCACCATCCAACTCTCATCAGATAACCTGAATGTTTTATCAATAATAAAATAAAACAGGCTCAAATATTACTGGTTCAATGTTACTTATTTATTTCTTTAATAACGTAGCTAAAACTAGATTCAATTATTATTATTATTATTATTATTATTATTATTATTACAGAGTCAAAAATGTTTTAAACATTGTTAAAAGTTGAAAAGTACTGTTTTGAAGTATTCATTATTCATTAAATTTTATTAAAATCATTTAATTGTAATACATCTTTAGCTGTGTGTCTTCTTCCCACTGTTCTTTCTTTCCTACATTTTATGTTATTGTTTATTCTGAATTTATGTTTTTGTTCCTTTAGCTTCTTCCTGAAATGATTTCTATCTTTTAGATGTTTTTCTTGTTTGTGTCATTTCCGTTTCCTTCTTTTCTCCATTATTCCATTGCTCTTAGCACTAAATCATGGTTTTATTGTTCCTCTCTATCATAGCTTTGACATTTCACTGCTTTTTAAAATGAACTGGATCTCTCTCCACATTTCTCCCTCAGTTTGTTCCATTCTTCATCTCTTTCCTCTTTTACCTGTTTTATATTTATTTGATCAATTCAATCCAATCTATCTAAAATTCTCCTTTTGTTTTTCTTTCTCTAGTGTCCTGTTCCTTATGATTTTTATCATGTTTGCTGTCTGCTGTCCCTTGTTTTCCTTACCTTTTTCCTTTCTTTCTATTCTATCTACAATTATTTGTTTATATTTTATTTTTAATTTGTTTCAGTTTCCCATGTTTCTGTGTGATGCTGTGTTACACTGTGTATGGAACACTGTGATGTGTACAGTAAGCTGTGTACTAATCTGTCTCTTTCTGCCTCTCTCTCTCTCTCTCTCTCACACACACACACACACACACACACACACACACACACACACACACACACAAGGTGAGTAAATATATTATAGATGGTCCTGTCTGTTTGATGTATTTTCTGCCTGCTCATTGATCGAACCCAATTCTCTAACAGAACATAAATTCACATAAAATTAGTTTCTCCTGCACTGCAGCCGGTGGGGCAGAACCCTCGAACCCTCAATCAGCCATCATCAACTTTCACCCAAAGAAAAAAGGAAATAATAAAATTCATCTGCTTGTTAGATTAGTAAAACTAAATACTACTACTCCTACTAATAATAATAATAATATCCACAGAAATAGTAATAATAATAATAATAATAATAATAATAATAATAACAACAACAACAACAACATCTACAGAAATAATAATAGTAATATTCAGATCTAGGAGGTTTCATTTCCTAAATCCTGATTAATGTATGTTTATGTAGATCTTATGAACACACATGTAGGAGGCGTGTTCTCTGTAACTACAGAAGCTTTAGTTAATTGGTTCATAATTCTGTTAGATGTATTAATTGAGTTCCCCCGTTATGTTTTGGTCTCCAGATCCTCACGGCCCCTCATTCACCATGGGGAAAGCAGTGTGGCTGCTCTGGGGTCTGGTCTTTAATAACTCTGTACCCGTGCAGAACCCTAAAGGAACCACCAGTAAGTTCATCGTGTCGGTTTGGGCCTTCTTCGCCGTCATCTTCCTGGCCAGTTACACAGCTAACCTGGCTGCCTTCATGATCCAGGAGGAGTTTGTGGATCAGGTGACCGGACTGAGCGACAACAAGGTAAAGATTCATTACAGAATTAACATTAACAATCTCATAAGGATATTTGCAAGGTCCTTAATGGGCAGCCAAAGGTGACAGAGGTGTTTGTCTGTGTTCTGCCTTGCCAGGGGCTGCCACCTTTTGGGTCTCAGAGTTTTTCCGGGTCTGTGGGATGCCCCCACATGACCACAGAACCTTAATGTAAAGCTCCTACAGGATTATCATTCAAATAACTTTGTCCTTATGTGATATTTATTTTATTTTGCACTAAACTGTAAATATGACCATGTGTTTGTGTGACTATACCTGATTTAACTTATAACAAATGATTAATTAATTATTAATAATTAATTAGATTTAAAGTTTGATCAGAGGACATATCCTACTGAGATTTCATCATAAATAAAGCTTATTATTATTATTGTAATAATGAATCATTGGAGCAGTATCAGGTGGAGATAAAGTCCTGCTGAGTGATTATGCATGCACACTCACGGACATGAACGAAGCAGACAGGAGGGTTAAGGACGACGTGGCTGGAGATTAGGAATCTTGAGCATCCTGTTTAACTCAGGAGTCCTGGGTCAGTGGAGCTTTGTTAAAAATAAATATGAGTGCATGATGGAGGCTGTGGATGTAAAACACGGTTGAGAGGCTGAAAAGCTTCTGTAGAAGTGGAATTAAAGTGCATTTTCCAGTTTGATACCTCGGCTGTTTGTCTCTGTTTGAGTCCAAATCTTCTTCATTCGATCCCAGGCTCTGGAGATCAGGTTTCTTCGTTAAACATGAGATTCCTCCACTTGTTCACATCTTGTACGGTCATTAATTTGCAGGTTGGGTGTGGTTGAAAGTTTAAGCAAGAATATCAAAGCAGTACGAGCAGAGCCTCTGTTACAGAGCTGAAGTGATCTAGTACTCTTAGGAATACCCCAAGTCTTGAGCATTTACTCATATATATCTGCTATAGTTTCTTTCATATCACTAAGCTCACATTGTTTTGTCTTCCTGTCCACCAGTTCCAGAGCCCATACTCTTACTCTCCACCCTTCCGATTTGGGACGGTTCCTAATGGCAGCACGGAGAGGAACATCCGCAAGAACTATCCAGACATGCACCAGTACATGGTGAAGTACCACCAGACCGGAGTAACGGACGCTCTGGTTAGCCTAAAGTCCGGGTGAGCAGTTTATCTACATCACACACTTCAATCTGTCAGCTGTGGACAACAATGGGTCTAGTTTCTTAATAAGATTTCTAGTAATGCTTTATGGAACATAATTATCAGCTGGTGTGCTGGGCGATTTAATCGAGGCCTTGTGATGGGTTTCTGTTAGAGTTGAAGCTTCACGGAAAAGGATATGAGGGTCTGTTCATCCCGAAACTCTAAGCATTAGGAGAATGGGTTTGTATTATCTGTGTTTACAAAATAAATTAGGTTGTAACTGGATGAAGGACCATTGTCAGAGCTGCAGTCAAAGTTCACACTCTAGTAGAAGTGTAAAAGTACCTGCTGCTAAATGTACTTAAAGTAAAAAAAAAAAGTAAAAGTATTTCTCTAAAAAACCTTTTCATCTCTGAGGGTAAGAGGTTGTTATTGAGGGTAAGAGGTAGAGATCCATGACACTGAGGATACTTAATAGTTTAACTACATGAATCATCTACAAAAAAAAAATCAAACAAATGACCTTATCATCTTTATCTAACCACAGCAACAACAGAATCAAACCATTTTCAGACACCAGGAACCAGATTTTTCTTCTGAAATGTAAGTATTAACATACAGAAATAATCAAGTAAAGTACAAAAGTACTTATACTTCATTACTTACCACATTTGGGAAAATCTACATGAGAAACACTGAGAGGCTCAAAATTCTTCAAACTTTGAATCAAGGATTACTTTTAAAGCTTGAATCAATACAGCTCTAGAAACTAAAAACTGATCATGCATAAAGCCGTTCTGGATTTTATGTGCAGAGGTTTAGAAAGATCTCTATACTGTACTATGCTACTATGATAGCTGAAGCAGAAGTGTGATCCATGCTCGTTTGTGCTCTATACGTCTACAGGATTGGATTTGGGACACAAATGTGCTGATCTTAAAAAAAAATTCAACCGAAAATTCAACAGCTCCATGAGGGCCATGACTCATCTCATTTCAGTTCACTTGCCGTCCTTATTGTTGTTTTGTGTCCAAATGTGAACTCAGATCTTAAGGCTCAGGATATTTAGAACGTTCTTTCAGTAACTGATCAAAGCACTAAGCGTGAAAAGTGTTGAGAAGCAGAAAAAAACAACAGATAACACAAATAATTTTTTCATGGTTCATTTTGAAGGATGTTTGTTTCTAGACCTGTTGAAATATGATATCATTAATGATCTTATTTAATTAATAAATGAGGTAGATGTGGGGGACTGTTTGATAAAAGTTCAGGTAATGTAATTGTTCCTATAATCTGCCGTGTGTTTATTTGTTTATCTGTAAACTCATACAGGATCGTTCCTCATGTTCTGAGTGCTCTCTTACCTCCGTTGAACCAAATCCCAATTTGGGTTTAAAGGGATTTGTGTGGATGTTTTTGCTTTTTTTAATGAGGCCTATAAAAATAAATGGCTCAATTGTGTGGGTTCACCAAATGGCACTTTTGCCAATTATTGTGAGCAGTAAAGCACAAAGGCGAATGTCACGCTGTTTGAGGCGAGACTCTTAATATCCGAGGGCTAACAGAGTTTATTTTTATATACATACTATCAATTCCCAGCCTGTTCTCACCATCATCCTGCTCCTCCTGCTGCAGAACAGGTTGATTCTGGATGTGGGTGAGGGTCTGACATTCCATAAATGTCACCGAGATGATAGAACGTGCTTTAGAACGGCTCACTCAGCCCAGCTCCAAATGTTCCTCATTAGGAGATCTGGAGGATTCACATCTGGCCATGTTAGCAGTTCTGTCTCACAGCGACATGGAGACGTTTGGATGGTAGGATCGTGACAAGAGGATTAGATTCCACTGCTCAGAGCTCTGAACATTTTCAAGAAAGCTTCCACCTCATCAAGAGAGCAGAGCTTCTATTCTCCTCCCCAACTCAGGTTCAGTGGAGAGAAAACCTTCACTGGAACCACTTACTAAACCGAGAACGTTCCCTTGCTCTATGGAGGGGTCCAACTGGTTTGGTTACAGGACCAAACCACTCTGAAACTGAAAACAGGGACATTGCTGCATAAAATGTTTAATCGGGTCCTGTTCTAATTTCTACATTATTAAAATCAGGCTGACCAATCAGAGCTCGGTCGCCGGGCAGAACAGCTCATCAAGGGCTTATAGGATGAGCAACAGGCTGCCTCTGAAAACATGGATATTAAAGAAAAGATCTGGTGGAATAGAACTGAAAGGCTGGAGAATGATGGAGATAAAGCTCACAGGGACTGGATGGAATCGATTGATTATTTATGTAAGTGCATTCGAATCTGTTCATGATCACAAAAAAACACAAACTATAAAAAGCTTCCTGCACTAATCATCACTCGTGTTTTTTTTTTTTTTAAGTTGACGATATAAAAAAGACACGGAGAAATCTCCAACACATTAAGAGAAGGGAAATTAAAGAAAGAAAAAGCAGGGAGTTTAAAGAGAATTTAGTTAAAAAAACACAACTCAATACAAGCAATAAGGAACAAGTTCCTAGTCTAGAACCATACTACAATTTTGATAACAAAGAAAAAAGTTGGTTTAGTTCCAGCACCAAAACCCTGGTGGTCTGGAATTGAGTATCAAAGACGTCCTGCCACCTTTTCTATCAAACACCAGTACAGGAACTGGAACCAAATATGGGACAGTTCCACACTGTTAATCCTTCATTAGAAAGCAGGGTGAAATAAAGCTATGTTTTTTCATGTCTTATCGCTGCAGCTTGCAGGTATAAGAGTGTGCTGTATTGGGATGCCAATCTTTTGTACATGCCAGTTGTTATCTTTGTATTTATACAGCAGATCAATTTATTCTGTTTATAGTACAGTGTTTATAAATCTGGAGGTGTAGCTGTACCTAACCCTATCTGACTGTACATTTGAAAAGTCTGAAGCTCTGCCCGTTTCCTCCTGACAGTAAGCTGGATGCGTTTATCTATGACGCGGCGGTGCTGAACTACATGGCCGGACGGGATGAAGGCTGTAAGCTGGTCACCATCGGGAGCGGCTATATTTTTGCCACGACAGGTTATGGCATCGCTCTGCAGAAGGGATCACCATGGAAACGACAAGTGGATCTGGCCATCTTAGCGATCATTGGAGACGGTACGAAATTCTGTCCAACAACCTTAAGTTCAGCCATTTTTTAAGAATCTTTTCTAATGATTACAAAATTTAAAACAGTGAATAGGTGAAGATATCTGGGTAAAATTCTAACAAAAATAAACACTGACACAGTTAATTATACACAAAGTTCAGCACTGGATCTGTTGCAATTATTATTATTATTATTATTATTATTATTATTATTATTATTATTATTATTGTTATTGTCATTGTTATTAGTGTTTTATTATTTATTAAATACATTATTATTATTATTATTATTATCATTACTATTATTAATTATTATTATTATTATTATTATCATTATTATTAATAATAATAATGATAATAATAATAAAAATAATAATAATAATGTGTTTATTTTTTTATTATTATTGTTAAAGTTAAAAATAATCTTTTGTTGTTTTTCTTTTGTATTTTTGTATTTTAAATTATTAATTAAAAACTGACTACAGCTTTACTGCATCACTTTATTGTAACTGGATTATATACTGCTGGATTATATACTTCCCTTATACTACTTTCTCTGATGAGTAGAAAAGGAATAATTGATTGATTGATTAATTGATTACACACAGCTCTGTAAATTTCAGTACAGACTCTCAGATTTCTCTCTCTGTGTCTTTCTTTATTTTTAATGCACACAGTTGAAGTAAACAGAGTTTCTGAGCATCATTTCCATATTCTAATGTATTCCCTTTATTCTTTCCTCCATCAGCATGTGGCTCTGAGTCACGATGGCCTCGGCCCGGATCCCCAAAATTATTCTTTAGATCTATTCTGTGTTTCAAACGAGGGAGGAAATCAAGCAGAATTAAGCAGCACAAGCTGTTTTAGAGGAGCTGTAACGACGTACTGAGCCGGTTACTGATTAACAAGGTTACATCTGAAATTCAGTAGAATACCGGGAGCATGCAGATCAGAATTTATATTTTCACACTCCTAATGGAACAGAACAATTCATTAGTATTGATTTTATAATTCTCTACAAGCTAATCCTCCCATTATTCAGGTTTATACATGAAGGAATAGAAATCTAGCTCAGAAAATGTTAACAATTATGAGTAATGTTGTAGAAATATTAATCTCTGATGCCCATTGCGAGTTGACCATCCGCTGTTTCGGGTAGCAATGCCAACTGGGTGTTCCCTGTCACATAAGGAGTGAAGGACCCCGAGAAACACGGCCTCGGGTAAAATGGTGTCCCTAAAAAAGTTTTTAATGGGTTAAACTGCCAGGTCCTTCTGTAGATGAAATCTGCAGAATCTAATGTTTTCCATTTGTTTAAAAGACGAAAATGGTGAAGTTATTCTAATAAAAACATAATATAAAAACTTTTTTTTTTCTGTAACTTATTCTATCTCCATTTATACCTGCTCTATCAACTCCAAACAAAAAACCAGCACTAGCTCTGAAACAGCACCAGTTATGAAACCACATTGCTCAGAATGATCCGTTATTGATGTAATAGATGTAATTTCATCATATCACCATGAAAGTTGGCACCACCTCCTATCCTAAACATGATGTGAGCTGTTACTGGTGTTCTTCTGTACCCACAGTATGTAGTGTGTGGTTGGTTTGGTGGTTGGATGATGTTCCTCCACATGGCTGCGTGACTGATGTTCTGACCTCCTCTGTGTTTAGGTGAAATGGAGGAACTGGAGGCTCAGTGGCTGACCGGGATCTGCCACAACGAGAAGAACGAGGTCATGAGCAGTCAGCTGGATGTGGACAACATGGCTGGAGTGTTCTACATGCTGGCCACGGCCATGGGGCTCAGCCTCATCACCTTCGTCTGGGAGCATCTGTTCTACTGGAGGCTGCGCTACTGCTTCACCGGAGTGTGCTCGGGACAGCCGGGTCTCCTCTTCACCATCAGCAGGGTAATCAGTCAGTCTGATCAGTAATCATTAACAGGTCGATCACAGTGCACAAACGTTTAGCCCAAAATAAAGGTATAGAAATAAAAATGATTCAGATAGCAGATTAATGTGATTTTATAAACAAGTTCCATTCTGGGATCATCCCGTCTCTAATTGGTTCTTTAGCGGTACTTTATGCAGCAGGGTCTCTAAGGGAGGAAGGAAGAAATGAGCTGCTGATACAGGGCTTTAGATGAGATCTTCATCTTTCTTCTAAATGTGCTCTGGGATTAACCTTCCTCTGCTTTCATTTCAATTTCTGATGGAGGTTTGGATCAGAGGGAGGTCTGCTGGTGCTTTGAGAATGCAAATTTAGGACAAGAGCAGGAATTCTGACCATTGGTAGTGTGCGGAGTTTGACTGCTACTAATTTGTGGTATTTAGCTACTAATCTGATTCAAATCTGATCTGCAGCTTTATAACAAAACTCTACGCAGTACAGCAGAATTAAAGCGCACGAGAAAGATCTGTATAACTTCAGTAATTCTGCTGCATTTCAGACTAAAGGTGCACCCATAAGACATTCTGCACCATGATATTTTACACTTGTTAAACTTAATTCTTCTGTAATTCTTTTTTTAACCTACTTCCATTATTACCATTATTGTATCTGTCATGAGGGGACACCCCTGCTCAGGACTGCACCACAGACCCAACAGCCATGACTCTTTAGCAAGAAACTATGATATAGGATGTGCTATAATGATAAAGCTTATATACTATATTTTTTTCATTATTGTTGTTATATTATTATTATCCATGTATCATTAATGTATAATACTACTACTATTACTACTGCTACTACTACTACTACTACTACTACTAATAATAATAATGATTATTATTATTATTATTATTATTATTATTATTATTATTATTAAAGTTGAAAATTATCTTATTATTGGTACTATTATTGTTGTTATTATTATCTTTTTTTGTTTTTTCTTTTGTATTTTTATATCATTATTTTTTATTATTGTTACTGTTATTATATTATATTATATTATATTACATTATATTATATTACATTACATTACATTACATTACATTATATTATATTATATTATATCATATTATATTATATTATTAATTTATTAACTTTCAAATAATCGTTTTTTCTTTTTTTTTTTTCTCAGGGTATTTGGAGCTGTATTCATGGTGTCCACATCGACATGAAGAAGAAATCTCCTGACCTGGACTTCAGCCCTCAGGCTAACATGCTGAAGCTCATCAAATCAGCCAAGCAGATGACCAACATGACCAACCTGAGTGGCTCCAGGGTAAACTCACCCAAACGGGGCGCTGACTACATGCACTCGGCTGGACCCATGATCATGGACCTGATGTCAGAGAAAGGGAACTTCGTCTACACCGACAACCGCAGCTACGCCCAGAAGGATATCTACGCCGACTCCAGCGACATCCAGTCATACCTGGCGAATCGGCACAAGGACCACCTGAACAACTACATCTTCCAGGGCCAGCACCCGCTCACGCTCAATGAGTCCAACCCCAACACCGTTGAGGTGGCCATGAGCGCCGACGCGGCTCAAACCGCAGCCAAGCCCCGAGCCCTGTGGAAGAAATCCGTGGATACTCTGAGGCAGAGCCAGACACCTGACATGCTGGTGGCAGATCCTCGTCTTTCCATGAAGAGCCAGCGCTACCTGCCAGAGGAGGCGGCGCACTCGGACATCTCGGATTGTTCGAGCAGGGCGGCCTCGTTCAAGGATCCAGAGAACAACAAGCACCTGAAGCCCAAGGACAGCTTAAAAAAAAGATCGATGACGTCAAAATACCCTAGGGATTGCAGCGCAGTGGAGCTGTCCTACTTAAAAAATAAGCAGGGTGGAACAGGACGAGAAAAGATCTACACCATAGACTCAGAGCGGGAGCTGAATCTGCACTCAGACCCCATGCATTACAGAGAGAGCCGAGGCCTGGCCACCGACGATTTGGATTTCCCCGAAATGTACTCCGATCATAATGATAATTACAGGAAGTGCGACCAGCCCATCATTCACCTGAACAGCAGCCCGCTCCATCACAGCGACGTGGACCTACTACCGGACAATGTCTACAACAAGCATTACGGCTTAAAGGACAAGAACCTGAGCCCGCAGGAAAGCAACGACCGCTACAAACAAACCCACTGCCGGAGCTGCCTCTCCAAGGTCCCCAACTATCCGGCCGGACCCTACGGCCCCATGAGGTCGCCCTATAACCGGTGCGAGGCCTGTGTTCACATGTGCAACCTGTACGACATCAGCGAGGACCAGATGCTCCAGGAGGCCATGGCCAACCCCAGCATGCAGCAAGACGACCTGTTCGGGCGCTACTGGCCCCAGACGGACGGGCCGCACGTCCAAAAGAGGAACAAGCTCCGTCTGAGCCGTCAGCACTCCGTCGACAACATCATGCTGGAGAAACCCAAGGAGGTGGACCTGAACAGGCCGGCGCGCAGTGTCAGCCTCAAGGAGAAGGACCGCCTGGTGGAGGACGGTTCGTACGCCAACCTGTTCGGCAAGTCCGACAAACTGTTCGGCAGCAGGTCCATGCTGTTCAACCACAACCTGGAGGAGAGCAAGCGCAGCAAGTCGCTTTACCCCAACCACACCACGGACAACCCGTTCATGCAGGCCATACGGGACGACGCCCGCCTGGTCCACGGCCGGAGCTCATCTGACATTTACAGTCAGCTGGCTCCTGTCAAGGCCAGGAACGAAAACAATCTGAGGTCGTCCATCAGGTCCAACGCCTCGTACTGTTCCAGGGACGGGCGCATAGCCAACGACCTGTACATTACAGAGCATGCCATGCCTTATGTAGCCAACAAGACGAGTGCATACTCAGCTCCTCGGGTCCTCGGCTCCTCCCAGTTCAGCAATAGACGAGTCTATAAGAAAATCCCCAGCCTCGAGTCAGACGTTTAACGCTGCTCTATAGTAACGGATTATTAACGTAGGACGCCGTAGGCGCATCTCAAAATGTTCTTAAGTACTCTCTTTTATCAGCTAGCATACCGGGTAGCGCTTGCCAAAGGTCGTCTGCGGTTCTTAGTCAGGTTTTCCCCGGGCAAGGCCAGACAGTCCGGAGAACCAGGGATTATGGCATAAAGCTCAGATCTCAGATCTTGGTTTTGGACGGAACCCTAGGCGAGCAAACGCGTTTCCTGCTAACATCGCTTTTATTCTCTATTATGATAGATTTGCCCTCGATTTTGGCATCTCCAGCCCTTACTTATTAGACGGTTAGACTTTGAGCTTATGTGGTAGCCGTATTAGTTACCCTTCCATACCTCGATTACTGGCAGGAAGATATTGTTTTGCACGTATTTAATGATTTATTTATGTAACGTCTTTACGTTATTAGAAAATAAATTTTAAAAAGAAAACATTAATTTTCATGACAAAGCTGCTTGTGCCAGCGCAGTGAAAGCTTGCCCCGTGTGCCAAGTCAGTATGAGGTTTGAGCGAGCAGCGCCCGAGGCGACGCCTGCACCCCGGGGAGCGTCGGGTCCACTTGTTGTGTGAAACAGGGTACTGTTGGATTTCAGTTTGGAGTATCTGCTCCATCATGACGTGTTTCTGATGTGCACTGTGAACCTGAAGCTGAATTTCTTCCAGATCGAGATGTGATTTTTGGCAAGATGTCCGATTATTTATGGTACTAAGTTGGTAGAGATTTTCTTGCCTCACAGCGAGAAAGGTTTAGTAGGTAGAAGGTATGTGCTGGACTCTCAGTGTACAGATGGATTTTTATGGAGCCCAGGTTACCTGATTTAATGATATAGTAACACAAACCAACAACTCAGTGTACGGTCACACCCTGAAGCATGATCAGTCCAAATATAGACCAGGGTACAGCCTACAGGATCTGGGGCCGAATTCACAAAACTGTCCTAAGTAATAAAAGCATCTGAAATGTTTTAGGTAAGTTCTTATGTTGAATGAATGAATGATCTTATTTTTTTCTTAACTCTTTTCTTAAGAACAGTAACCTTATGTTTTCTAACCTTATGATAGAATCACACTTATCTTAAACTGTAAGAGTTGACAAGGTAAGCTTCGAAATTTTAAACCTTAAACAGTTTAGTTATTGGAAATAATGCCTATGTACTTTCAACCCACCAGTATATGTTTCCTCTGAGCAGATTAATCTAAATAACAGAAACAACAGTAAATACAAATTCAAAATGTGCCTGCAAAACACAACGTAGCCTGCATAAGAAAAGAATAAAGATGTTCTTAAAATGATATTAGAGAATTTCATTTAAGAATATTCTTATAAACTTCCTAGTGTTTGTCTTAAGAAGCTTCGCGTGTTTTTTCTTAGAGAATCTTTTGTGAATCCGGTCCCTTGTGATTAAACTCCACATGATGTAGTTAGATCCTGTAGCTTAATTAAGTCCAGAGCAGATTCCTCAGGATCTCTTTGTGCTGAGTTTGTTAGGATCATCAATTCCAGTCCTCGAGGACCACAGTTTAAACTCCAGCTCATTTACTAACAGAACTTCACTGTTCATCATTTTAGAAAAACCATGCTGGATTTGGATCTTCTTATGGAGTCCAGACCTTTTACATAATCCTCATATGTCGTAGTATTTTCCAGGTTTGGTTATTTCACTCATCCTGTGCAATATGAAATGGCTTCCTGATGCGTACGGGTCGTCCTGCTAACTAACTTATTATTCAGAGATAGTTTTTCATCACATACAGACCACATTTAACTTACATTATTTTGATCTTTTAGTTAAAAATGCTTATGATGAACAGAACGGGCAAATATGACCATAAGTTACCAAAATTGCCAAAGTAACTTGCTTGCATGTTCTTAAACTCCAGCAAATTTCCAGTCAAAATTTCCAGCGTATACCTTCCTGTGATAAACATGTTCAGTCACAGTAGGCAGCTTTGTTGATAAGATTTGGCAGGTTCTCCAGGACTGGACCTGATCCACAGCATTGTTAGAAAGCACGTTTGTTTTTTTTCAGCTCGACATTTTAGCGTCGTCACTTTTTCAGGATCAGGATTAAACCCGAGTGAGTCGTTCCAGGTCGCTCACGCTGCTCACGTAGAATAAAGAAAGGCCTTTGTTTCTGGATGTGGATGATGCACTGGCATATCATCCTCAGATCTGCTCCCTCGGCCAGCCTTTGGTTCATGAGGCCGTTTAGAAGTCGTTTTTAGTCTCTTATATCTGAGTATCATGAGCATATTTATCAGATTAAGTGCTGCTTGATGAAGCTAACATGTAAGTAATATGCACATGTAAAATATCAAAGGTCTTGTAACCATGTATGACATTGGTAGTTTTTTTTTTTATTCTAATCGATTGAGTTTTATATATGATAACCCGCTCCGTACTGAGGAACGGATTTTGATTACTGATACTAGCAGCATGCGACCCGATGTGATGCTTTCTCTGCTTTTGTTCTGATCTCACGGTTTGTAACAGGGTGAAAATAAGTCGTACCTGTATAAAGATCTCATGATGCTGCTCTACTCCAGAAAGGAAAAGAATCATTTTAGCTGAGCTGAGTTTTACCTGCTCTTTACGCTGCATACTTTCCTCCACATCACAGCTTTATCTCTCCTGTTTCACTCCGTCACCTGGAACTGTACAGAAAAAAGTGTTATCATTTTCATTTGCTCTCTCTGCAAAGATATGTTGTTTTTCTTCCCTGTTTAAATTCATTCCTGTTCATTTTTAAGTCCCTTAAACAATTGTTTATACGAGATGTATAAAATCACTCTCAGAATCAAATACATCATTCTAAAACTTTATTTCTAACTGACCATGTAAAACTGTTACGTATTAATGTACTTATATTTACAAGGTGAAGAACTACAGTTCCCACAATGCATTGAAAAAAGTCTATTTCAATCCAAGGAGACCAGGGGTGCCCCCCTGTTACACATGAGAAATCAGCCCTAATAAATGATTTGCTTTCAGAGAAACTGAAGTAAACATTAAAAAACAATTCCAAAAATAAAAACGAATGAAACTAATGGCTAAAAAGCTAAACTGTTATTCAAATAGTAATTTAAAATAAAGTGATTATTAATATTAGACGATAGAAAAACTAACTCTAGGACTTAGATGAACTAAAAATAGTTTTAAAACTGTAAAAGAAAAGAATAAAAAACTCACTACATAAATTAAGATAAATAAATAGACCATAGACAGTACTTATTGTTTGAGAAAAGTTCTGAAAATAAAAGCACTCTAGCACTAAGATGACTAAACATGAACTAAAAATATTTAATATAAATATTAAACTGTAAAAATTTAAAACTTAAACTAAGCTACCACTGAAGACAAAACTGTTTAATATGGAAACCAGACATGAACTAATCAATCAGATATATTTAAATAAAGACTGTAATTAAATACTAAACAATAACTTCATTGCATGGTGTAGAGGTGTAAAAGTATTTGCACCCTCACTCAGTGATAGGAGTACTGCATAACACACGGCTGTAGTCTGGTGTTTAAACTTTTATTTAGTACATAAATGTTGGTTTTAAGTATAAATTGTTTTAGGATTGTTTTAACATAATGTTGTATAATAATTATTATCAGCCCTGTGTGTCTGTGTGTGTGTGTGTGTGTGTGTGTGTGTGTGTGTGTGTGTGTGTGTGTGTGTGTGTGTGTGTGTGTGTGCGTGTGTGTGTGCGTGTGTGTGTGCGAGAACTGTGATGTCATCTAGCACTACCATTTTCCATACAGTGCATGATGCAGTACTGATCATGTGACGAGTGAAACATATCTCCTGCTCTCCTTCCTTCTTTCCTCTTGTTTAGAACTAAACTCTGCAGGCTTTCTTTGATTCCTTTCTAACTATAGGTGACGTTAAGACTTAATCTCTTAATTTCTCTTCTTACGTGTAAATAACCTGCTGATGCCGCAAACGATCTTCGAGATGTAAAAAATGTGTACATAAGTTTCATTTTTTTCTAAATAAAGGCGCTTTCTGCCACTTTATACAAAGCGAGTGTGTGTGTGGGTAATTTCGGGGGCACTGGCGGGTCACGCTCCAGCTGTAGGGGGCAGACGATGGGCAGATGGTGCTCACTACTAACTCAACGTGGACCAACAAGATCATTGATCCCAAATGAGGGTTTTTTTATGTGGTACTACATTATGGTTCCATATTTGGACGACTGGTCCTGACCTGGATCAATACATAATTCAGGAGTATATGGGCGGAGCCTGTTTTATAATTCTTTCAGGGTAAAATCTAGTCAGGTTGCAGAAACAAAACTCGTGGAAGGTCTAAAATGTTGGGTTTGTTGCTTGATGAAGGGAAATAAAGGTCCATCATGGTGTGTGAGACTCACGTTAAAGGTGTAATTAAGATCCTCCACTGAAGCTGTAATTAATTTACTATAGGATCTAACAGCAGCAGCAGTAGGATGAATGCTTGAGGGTGGATTTATCCCCATGAATTCATCCTCTATTGTTCTTCTGAAAGCACAGCCTGAAGCTAAATATGGAAAACGTTTTGTTTCTGGGTCTCAAGACAGAAGCACGGATAAATAAACCGATCAATAAATAAACACTTCCTCTAATGCTCCGATAACAGCTTTGTGCTACTCGCATTATTGGATTTAAATTATTTAAGCTGCACATATAGCTGTAACAGTGACCCCTACTGGGCTTGTGATAGACTGGTGTCCCACCCAAGACACCCTGTGATGTCTCAGTCATCTTAATTTTATGAATAAAATGTTTGCAAACTAAAATATATTCCTGCATATTTTAAAGCCAAAATGGTCTTATTCACACTGAGCTCTACAACCTGAACCTCAGGAGGATCTGAAAATAAAGATCAGTAACTCTTGCAAAATACAAGAAGCTTTAAATGTTCTCAGGCAGATCTGGAACTACAGATAGAACACTCCTAACCTGGTCTGGTCTGCAAAGCAAAACCCTTATACTAGTGCCAAAAAATGGCCAAATTAAGTCAGATTTATTTAGACAGTGCCTTTTAGAACGGTGGCTTTACAACTGTCCAGGCCTACAGCCCTAGCTAAGCAAACCTAGGGCGACAGTGGCAATGAAAAATCCCTAAATGTTATAATGAAGAAACCTTGATAGAATCAAAACTAAAAAAAAAAACCACACAACCTGCTTACAGCCGAGATTTTAGTGAAGCTGTTTCTATCTGTTTTATCAACACCAAACATTTAGTTATGCCATCAGAAAACAGACTTGAATTGTTCACTAAAATGTCTAGATAACTCATATTTATTTACAAAAGCAACAACACACGCAATTGCATTTGAGAACATACCAAACTCTGCCCAAACCGCTGTGGTGTTTATTTATCTGTATATCAGATTGGGAGCTGTGTGATTAATAAAAGTGCACTAAATGCTGACTGTACCTTTAACACAGCTCCAGTTGAGCCGCAGTGTTAGAAATGTTTTATCACTCGCCACTCGAACTGCTCGTTCTTCTTTCTGTCTTTATTTATTTATTTTTATCTCCACAGAAGAGCCGTGATGCATGAAATTAAGAGCACACACTTATCCCACTCTGGCGTGTTCCTCCGGCGCCTTCAGTCTCCACACGGTAACTTTAATTAGTGCTGAAGTGCTTCTGCTCTAAAGTCCAGCTGATACAGACAGAATCCAGATCAATTCAGCTCCCCAAATCGGCCTCTGTCCACCCTAAGCTCTCTGAATGCAAACGCTAACTCTGCAATGTACGAACCACAACACGACACAACACAAACTTCCTTCAGACTTTAAAATACAAAACACTAGATCCACAGAGAGGAAAGTATTTGGACACCCAGACACTGCTGTGGTTTTGTAGAAAAATGTTGCACAGGTACAACGTGATATGGTTTGCCATGCTTCCTTGGCACATCTTGGCTGGTAAGATGTTTTTGTGCAAACTCAGAACTGAAAAAGACAGAAGGTCCACATTCAAAACAGGACCACCTACATGTGGAACAGGAAAGATGTATTCCTAGACCCAGCTAAAGCCTCGCTGTGGAAGCCCCAGGGAGAAGTCGAGGCACCTCACCTAAATAAACCACCTCACTAGAGGCAGGATGCGAACCAGAGAGATTCAGCACTAGGAACTAGAGCTCCATCACCGAGCCATGACATGGTTTCTGCAGTCGATGTGTCTCGTCTTCTCTTCCATCACGAGGGATTTCTTTTTATCTGAGGTTCATGAGTTTGATCAGGCACTTTAATTAGAGCACACGCTTTCTGTCAGATAAATATGGATGGTTCTGGTCTTGTGTGTGTCATTCAGTTCAAGATTTGTGAAGGATCAGGGTTAAAATTTTAAACCTCAAAGGGTTACTGATACTTAGATCCACACTTGCTGTAATTTTCCTGTTTTATTTTAATGCACTTATTTTCCTAACTGTTCTGTTCAGGGACTTTGCTCCAAAAAAGTCACGGTCTGTCAGATTTTTGAAATACCATCTACAGACTATGCTCTTTCTAAATTTTAGAATAAGAAATGCTCTCGTCTCTGTTTTATTTGAATTCCCTTTAATGAAATCTGACCTTGTCCTTCTGTAACCTCTCAGAAACTTCAAGTTACCACAGATAGCTCATCTGCACAGAAAGGCACGAACAAGCAGCATAGAGTATAAGAGTATAAGGAATTATAAAGAGCTCTTTATCTGTAAAACCTTCTGAATCTGCAGAAATATCATCATCAGCACCTGCTGGAGATTATAAATACCATTTAAAATAGACTTTATCATAAACACATCAGTATACATAATGCAGAAACTAAATCAACAGCAATAAAAAATGTAACTTTCTTCAATACCAAACTTATTTACCCTTCGTTAAAGCCTAAACACAATCATGTGCATTAATCTAACCTTAATCTGAATAGCCATCGTTATTTACTGCTCATGGACGCTCCAACGTTATTAAAAATTTTGTTTTTGGTCCAAAACAAACATTAGGGGCTAAAGCAAGCGGAGGAGTTTTAAGTTTAATAAACCTGAACATATTTAATATAAAATCTACTGATATATCTATCTATCAGCGTAAGTAACAGCATATCACTTTATAAGTGTACAGAATCACTCCTATAATTGTGTATTATTTTACGAAGTTATTTAATTCAATCTAAATGTCGCGACTCACCTGTGCTGATGGAAATCTGGACATTAGAAAGTAGAGGGTGATTAAATTTAACTAACTGAAGTATAAAATAATACTCGTCTCAAATCTATTTTACTTTATAATATATAATAACATTAAAATAAGCAAACTCTACAATTTCAGAAACATCCTGCAGCTTTTAGGGCGTGGCCAGGTATAGAGGTGTAACGGCGGGACCTTACGGGGAGATAGGAGACGGGTGCAGGCTGTACATCACCATGGCTTTATTTTAACCAGTTTGTACAGCAAACATGAACAACTGGGCGTACCTTCATGACATGTGGGAACAAACGAAGCATCCGGTTAACACAAACCAAAGGAGCTTTCCTCCGTGACATGCGGGAACAAACAAAGCATATCATACACGGTAAGAATGACTAAAGACAGAAACTGCCGCCAAACAAAACACGCCGCTCCAGGAACACGAAATCCTATCTAGGGCTCTAGCTTATTCTTTGGGTTCTCCGCATTCCGGCGGAGCACCGCAAATGTCATTACCCACATCGCCCCTTGCGGGCTCCTCGGGCCCTTTCCCCTTCTTGTCTGGTGGTTTTCTCTCGGGGCGGTGCCTGAGGGGGAGTGAGGCGCTCCGGACGTCCTCCAAGATAGCCACTCTGGAACAGAAGGCCTCCTGGCTGGCCTCTTGGAGACGAATGGCCCCCTAGGAACAAACGGCCTCTGGCAAGGCCTCCTGGGAACAAATGGCCTTCGGCGCTGGCACAGGAACTGGAACAGATGCCCTCGGTGCTGGCACAGGAAATGGAACGGACGCCCTCGGCACTGGCACAGGCACTGGAATGGACGACCTTAGCGCTGGCACAGGAACCGGAACAGATACCCTCGGCACTGGAACAGGAACTGGAACAGATGCCCTCGGTGCTGGCAGAGGAACTGACGACCTTAGCGCAGGCACTGGAACAGACGACCTCGGTGCAGGCACGGGAACGGATGACCTCGGTGCAGGCATGGGAATGAACGACCTCAGTGCAGGCACTGGAATGGATAACCTTGGCGCAGGCACGGGAACGCATGACCTCGGAGCAGACACGGGAATGAACGACCTAGGCACAGGCACAGGAATGGACGACTTTGGCGCAGGCACAGGAACTGACGACCTCGGTGCAGGCACATGAATGGACGACCTCGGCGCAGGCATGGGAATGGACAACCTTGGTGCAGGCATGGGAATGAACGACCTCAGTGCAGGCATGGGAATGAACGACCTCGGCGCAGGCACATAAATGGACGACCTTGGCGCAGGCATGGGAATGAACGACCTCGGTGCAGGCACGGGAACGGACGACCTCGGCGCAGGCATAGTAATGGACAACTTTAGTGCAGGCACGGGAATGGATGCAAATGTTTGTGGCGCGGGAGTCGGTGCATCGTTCTCAGGTATGGAACTAAGAGACCCGATGTGGCGCGATGGCCAAGTGGGAAGGCGTCGGTCTCATAAACCGAAGATCATGGGTTCAATCCCCATTCGTTCCTTTTGCTCTGGATAAGGGCGTCTGCTAAATGCTGTAAATGTAAATGTAAATGTACAAGTCAAATGCAATCAAAGGCCTAGTGGTTAAGGTGCAGGACTATGAACCAGAAAGTCCAGGGTTCAAATCCCACCTCAGCCAAAGCTGCCACTGTTGTTTCCTTGAGCAAGGCCCTTAACCCACAATTGCTTGGATTGTAAGACTGTACCAATTGTAAGTCGCTCTGGATAAGGGCGTCTGCTAAATGCTGTAAATGTAAATGTAATGTAAATGATGTGCTCAGAAACAGAGCTAATGTGAACAGGTACAAAACTACAGGTTACCACAAACTCAGATATGGGACTATGTAGCATGACCTGCAAGGACACGGAGTTAACAAACTCATTCACAGAGCTTACATGCTCAGACATGAAACCAAAAGGCTAACTTGCTCATCTAATGAGCTTACGTACTCGAATGCTGAGGTAACATGCTCAACAACAGAGCTAACACCCTGAAATGCTGAGCTACTGGGCGCTATCGGCTCAGGTACTGCGCTAGCATGTTCAAATACAGGGTTACTGGACATTATCGTCTCAAGTACTGAGCTCGCATCCTCAAATATAGAGCTACTGGACACTAACTGCTCTTTTACTGAGCTAGCATGTTCAAATGTGGAGCTAACAGGCCCAAATATGGAACTAGGGTGCTTAACTACGGAGCTAATATGCTGATGTACTGGGCCACTGGAGGCTAACTGCTCCAGTACTGAGCTGCAGGGCACTAACGGCTCAGCTACAGAGCCACGAGGTGTGGCCTGCTCAGATATGGAACTAGGGAGCCCAAACACTAAGCTAACATGCTCATCTACTGAGCTAACATACTCAAATGTGGAGCTAACTGGCTCGGATCGGCTCACCCACAGAGCTAGCAGGCACGGCTTGCTCAGCTACGGCACTAGTGGGCTCAAGTATTGAGCTAACATGCGCAACAATTGAGCTAACACACTCAAGTATGGAGCTAGCGGGCCCAAACATTGGGCTACTGAGCTCTAACTGCTCAGGTATTGAGCTACGGGGTGCTAACTGCTCATCTTTGGAGCTAACAGGCATGGTGTGCTCAGCTACGGCACTAGCGGGCTCAAATACAGAGCTAATGGGCGCTAACCGGTGTTTGACCAGAACCTTCCGGCTGCTGGCAAGCTGGAGATACCGCAAATTACGAGCAAAAACAGGCCCAACTGGGCAACTGGTGGACTTCTGCTCATCGCTAGCAGAGAGACCAAACCTGTCCCACAGCTCGATAAAGAACTGGTGAAGAAACTGTTGCAAGTAGGCTGAGTACTGCCAAAAAAGTATCTGCATAGACGGGGATTCTCTGCATAGATTATCCCTAGCTTCTCCTTTCATTCTCCTGTCATTGTCCGGATCGCTTCTAGCGGCAAGGAGGGGCATAGCGAGCCTAAGTCTGAGGCGATCTGTGACAAGAGGGACTGATCAGTTAGGAATGAATTAAACAGACTTAATATAACAAAGTAGAATTGAACGTGCGTAGAAACAATGAAGGTTATAAATTGTATACAGCTTATATTATTACGAGATAATTAAAGACTCTGGTAGAATATTTCTACACATTCCTGCACATTTTAATCATTAACGGTTTCTAAAACTGTACAGAAAAAGTAATGGATAATTTATTATTAAGTTTGTTTGAAAATCAAAACCTTCACATTTGTTTATTTATCATTACATTAGCATCAACGGCTTCCCATGACAGGAGTAAGGTTATAAAATACCAATCAGTACCCAGAGACACCCACCCACCCACACAGACACAGGGAGAACATGCAAACTCCACATGGGCAGAGTCTGAGGTCAGGATTGATCTGAGGATCCCTGCTGTGAGGTGTCAGAGCTAACCTTCTAAGTTTACAGGAACCAGTAAAAATCTGTTATCTGAATCATTTCCCAGCTCGAGGTCCAGTCATGTCGTGGGGTCGGACTGTAAATGTGCTGTCTCTAAGGAGCAGCAGAATAAAGCTTTAAGGAATAAAATTATTTTTAAAGTGTAAATAATTGTATCGTCATAATCCTGGACCCTCACCGGACTGAGCTAATAAACTGTGTAATGTTGTATAATTGTAATAAAGAATCATATTTAATTCCATTTGAGAGCCCTTGTGTTTCCCATTAGAGGGTCCGTCGCTCCATAGCGTCCTTCAAAACATCTGGATTACTGTCAGAGGCAGGCAGCAAACATCTGGTCCTGCATCTGCTAATGATCATCATCTATTTTGTGCTCCATAGAGTAACATAACACACAATACCAGCACTGGGTAACATAACATAACTTCCTTTTACAATATAAAAAGAAGAAAAATAATTGTATAATTGATATCAGGAATTACACCAACCACAAAACACGACAGCTCTTTAGCAGAATCCGGTCTGTCCTCTGTGCTTTCTAAAGTGCTACAGACCAACCACCGTGCTTAACAGTTGGTAAGATGTTCTTTAAATTATGAAGCCACAGTTGTGTGTGATAGGAATATGTTCTTTTTTAATCTCTCTTACAGTAGATGATTGGTTCAGTCTGCACTAGGTTTAACACAGAACCCTTAATCAATATCATTTCCTGCTGATGGGTTTGTGATGTGGATCTGATGGATCTTATCTCTGATGGTGCAGGTGTGATGGAGATCTGAAGGTCGTCGGGGTTCTGTCCACGTTCTCTGACATATGATTTCACAGCACGCTGATCACAGGTAATTATTCAACGAGTCTTTTATTGATCTCTGTAATAATGGGAAACAATACCGAGTCCAGCGGCTCCTGCTCCTTATTTAACATTTTGGAATTGTTTCAACTTCATGCAGGATCACGCCAATTCCTGAAAAAACGGAAATAACAAATCCACTGAAATATAAAAAGCTCAACTGCAGACGTGCTGGAGCATTTCAACAGGTTTAACTGAATTAGTACTGATTTAAATGTTTAATGCATTTAATAGAACATTGCTAAATAATCTAAAAGCTTTACATGTGCTGTTATACCAAAAACATTTACACAAAAAATTTAAACTTTATCTAACTTATTACTTTAACTTTGCTCCATCAGTCTGAGCATGAACATGCAGCATTGAAACGTGGAAACAAACGTTTTTAATGATCTAAATACAGTTTAGGGTTTAATATATATACCACATACACAACAGGGTTTAAGTTTCCTAATCCAAGTTTCCTCCTACGCTCCAAAGACATGCCATAGGTCAATCAGCATCTCTAAAGTGTTCCTATGTGTCCTGCTATGAACTAGTGCCCAGGTTCCCACCCTTTACCCTGTGCTGCCAGAACGTTCTGTGTGTATAGAAAATTAAAGAGAAAGAAAAGACCGAAACCTTTTTACAAGTTTAATAAGCTGATTTGATTTGAAAGGAGATCTCCTTAATATCTCTATAGTTTCTCCTAGATAAGAATGAGATCAAATGGAAAGACAAATGAGACTTTAAAGACTTTAGAGTGTCTCCTGGGATAAAGACCTCAGTAATCTCATGTGTCTCCTCTTGAGCTGTAGCACAGATCTTTCACTTTAGATTCTGTGAATTATTATTAGATTTGAGACATTTTATTCACCTTATGAATTCCCATTTTATTTGTATAAACCAGTTTTTGGATTTTCCAGTATCCTTGATCAAACAAATTATCTCCTCTCTCTGGAAGCCTGACTTTTACTATTCAAAATTAAATACAGAAATGAAACGTTCAGGAATAAGAGGTGAAACTGGGAGTTGTTTGCATTAATGTAACCAAACGTATTTAATAAGGGTTACAAAGCTTTAGTTCTGAACTCAGGATTGATTTTGATTGCTTTTTCATCATTTACTAATTAATAATTACTGTTACTTCTTAAAATATGAAACCAGATTCTCATCTTTTACTCCTTTAATCGTCTCTAATGCCATCTCAGCTAAGCAATTTTAGGAAAAACATCAGTTTTTTTAAAATGAAATGTAAATGAGAATCACTCTATGAGTCTCCATGAAACATTAAAGATCAACGTTGTGCAATGAACTTCAGCTTACCACCCTAGAGTAGAAATAATTTAGAGATCTGATTAGTCTGATATCTTATACTGAGAGGCGACGGCGTCCCAGGTTATACGCTGAATGTCTGGTTTACAAAGAGCATGATTCAATCTTTAATTTGAGTTTATTTTAATATATTTATTAGTGGTTGACAGATCTGTGTCTTTAGTGTCTGATGCTGATGCTGATATTTAGGGAGCAGGGTGACCGATGGCCTATATGTATTGCCAATATCACAATTTTTTTTTTGGGATGGGCAACTAATAAAACTAACAATATAAGTGAGACACAGAATCACTGAACTTAAATGAGCATTTTTGTAAGCTACAAATGCACTATCTCTGCTCTCTGTCTTTTTTATAAATATTAAAACAAGGTTTATTATTTATGGTTACAACAGCTTGTTTCTGGGAAAAAAACAAAAAGCGATGTTAGAGTCGTGCTCATGTTAGCAGCATCGTTTCGTTTTTAATCCCACTCCCAGTTTAGAGCAGCAAATTGTAATTCAAGAAAACAAAGTTTCTCTGATGTAATGATATACACCTTCGCCAGTCAGAGGTTACTAAGGCTAATTTTGTAGAGGTGGTTAGAGTGGCGAAGGCAATGTCCGATGCAGTAGTGTGCTCTGGCTCCATCCCAATGCGGCGAGGTGACCAAGCCTACAGCAGGTTATGGTCGCTGAACTGCTGGCTGTCCAAGTGGTGCTCTGAAAACAACTTGGGCTTTGAGGGTAAGCCTGGCCTTTTAGGATGGGATGGTGTCCATCCCACTCGGGAGGGTGCTGCTCTCATCTCCTGAAACATTGCCCATAGTCTTATGGCCCGATTGGTTAGGGGCTGACTATCCAGAGCAGGGGTCAGGCAGCAGACAGACCAGCTTAACCAACTGTCTGCTGGTAGCTATGCACCGTCACCCAGAACTCACGTTATTGAATTTGTCTGTTACCCGCATCTGCCCTAAATGTAAACGCTCTCAAAAAGCGTTTTAATAACCTCATTAGTATACACACAGATAGCTCCCATAAAAATAACAACCTTAGACTAAAGCTAGGATTACTTAACATTAGATCACTTACAAACAAAGCAGTGATTGTAAATGAAATAATTACTGATAAACGCTTACACGCTCTCTGTCTCACTGAGACTTGGATTAGACCTGATGAATATTTAGCCTTAAACGAAGCCTCACCTCCTGGATACAGTCATGCTAATCGCCCTCGTCCAAATGGTTGAGGGGGGGAGGCATAGCCACAATTTTTGACAAAAAGCTAGGTGTTATAACTAAATCCCATTACAAGGCTAATTCTTTTGAAATACTGATTCTTAATGTGACTGATCCATCGTTATGGAAGTCAAAACCACACTCTTTTCAGCTTATCACTATTTACTGCCCTCCTGGTCCCTATTCATAATTTCTTCAGGAATTTGCTAACTTTGTTTCCTGCTTACTACTGTCAACAGATAAGGTTTTAATTGTAGGTGATTTCAATATTCACTTCGACGAGCAGGATCCACTTAAAATTGCTTTCGAGTCCATCTTAGAATCCATGGGTATCACTCAGAATGTGATGGGACCAACCCACCGCTGTAATCATACTTTAGATCTAATATTAACATTTGGTATCAATATAGATAACCTTGATGTTTTCCCACAAAGTGATTTGATTTCAGATCACTATCTTTTAGTATTTGAGCTATCTCTAATAAATAAAATCCTTCTGCCTCGTTATACACCAAGCGCACTATCACATCTGCTACTCCAGCTGCGTTTATTGAAAACCTACCAGACTTGAAATTTAATACACCTACGGAGATCAATCATCTTGAGTGTGTAAATGACCAATTAGAATGTGTGCTTTGCTCAACCCTGGACACGATTGCTCCTGCCTAGGGTCAAACGCATTAGGGAAAAAAGGCTAGCACCATGGTATAATGACCATACCTGTACCTTAAAGCAAAGAATACGGCATCTAGAGCGCAAGTGGAGACATAGTAAATTGGAGGTGTTTAAGATTGCTTGAAGGGACAAGCATGGCAGAGTATAAGCATGCCCTCACTAAAGCTAAAAGCTGCATACTTCTCTTCAATCATAGAGAAAAATAAGAATAATCCAAGATTTTTCTCTTAATACAGTCTCCAAACTAACAAAAAACCCTACAGAAAGTAATTCTCACGTTCTGTGTAATTTTTTAACAGTAATGATTTCTTGACTTTCTTTAATGATAGATAGAAAACATTAGGCAATCAAACTCGATGCTCTCATCACATCACCAAACTATTCAGCAGCAACCTTCCAGATGCAAGCACTAGTGAAGACATCTGTTCAATTAGCTGTAAATCAAGGTTAGAATCTTTTTACCCCAATTACTAATACTGAACTATACGCACTGATCAGCTCGTCTAAGTCATCAACATGTTTATTAGATCCAATTCCTACACGTTTACTCAAACAAGTATTACCTAGTGTTATAGAGCCAGTGTTAGTTATTTTAAATTCATCCCTTACCTTAGGTTATGTGCCCAAATCCTTTAAGTCTGCCGTTATTAAACCACTGATTAAAAAAGCCAATCTTGACCCTTGTGTGATATCTAATTATAGACCAATTTCAAATCTACCGTTTCTGTCCAAAGTTTTAGAAAAAGCTGTCTATCAGCTGCTCTGCAGTTACCTCCAAAGGAATGATATTTATGAAACATTTCAGTCTGGCTTCAGGCCCCATCATAGTACTGAAACAGCACTAATTAGGGTACTAAATGACTTGTTAATGTCCTCAGATAAGGGATGTGTTTCTTTTATTGTTCTGTTAGATTTAAGTGCAGCATTTGACACTATAGATCATGATGTTTTACTAAACAGACTAGAATACTGTAGGTATTAAGGGATCAGCAGTTTCTTGGTTTAAATCCTACTTAACCGACTGGTACCAGTTTGTTCATATAAATAATCTAAGGTCTAAGCTCTCAAAAGTGAAGTATGGCGTGCCTCAGGGGTCAGTGCTTGGCCCGCTTTTATTCTCTCTGTACATGCTGCCACTAGGCTCAGTTATGCGTAAACATGGCATTAGTTTCCACTGCTATGCAGATGATACACAGCTGTACATATCAGCCAAACCTAATGACAGCCTTACAATCAACAAAATTGAGGACTGTGTAAAGGAAATAAAAGATTGGATGTTATTTAATTTTCTCCTACTTAACTCAGATAGCCTAGCGAATAAGGTACTGGACTCTGTACCAGAAGGTCCAGGGTTCAAATCCCCACCTTTGCCAAAGCTGCCACTGTTGGGTCCTTGAGAAAGGCCCTTAACCCACAATTGCTTGGATTGTAAGACTGTATCAATTGTAAGTCGCTCTGGATAAAGGCGTTTGCTAAATGCTGTAAATGTAAAATGTAAATGTGAGGTTCTATTAGTGGGACCCAAGGCTGTGAGAGACAGGTTGGCTACATCTATCTTAAATCTAGATGGCTGTCCAGTATTGCCCAGTCCATCTGTAAAAAACTTAGGGGTCGCATTTGATTCAGATCTCTCCTTTGATGCACACATTAGCAGCATCACTCAAACTGCTTTCTTTCAATTTCTTTCTCAGGGGTGCGTTAGCTCCCCAGTCCTGTTCACCATGTACACCAATGAATGTACATGTAGTACGATGAATAATTATATGTTTAAATTCTCAGATGATACAGCAATCCTGGGCCTTATGTCTGACATATCAGATGTAGCTGGTTACAAACAAGAGATCCAGGATTTTTTTTTTGTGGTGTGAAAAACACTTTCTTACTCTCAACACCAAGAAAACGGAGGAAATGGTTTTTGACCCTAAATCTATTGGAGATCATACACCATTAGTTATACATGATCAGAGTATAGCCCAGGTTAGTTCTTATAGATATCTGGGCATACATATGGATAATAAACTAAAGTGGAGTGTCCAGGTAGAAAGTGTTTGCATAAGGGTACAACAGCGATTACACTTTCTTCGTAGGTTGAGGGCTTTTGGTGTTAGTCAGAAAGTGTTGCTTCTCTTTTATCGTGCTGTAATTGAGAGCATTTTTCGGTATGGCATCTCAACGTGGTTTGGTAACCTTAATGTGAAGTTGAGAACCCAGATCAGCCGACTTATACAGAGGGCAATGAAGATCATTGGAGTCACGCAGTACCCTACACTTCAGTCTGTCTTTGATGAAAGAGTCATTAGGCAGGCCCAAAAAATTGTTTCAGACCCCACGCATGTTCTCTATTCTGAGTATCAGCTTCTTCCGTCAGGTAGACGTTTTAGAATGCCCCAGTGCAGGCTCAATCGTTTAAAGAACTCTTTTGTTCCACTGTCCATTAAAGCTTTAAATGCAATGTGTGCTAGAAGTAATCCTTCGTAATGTATGGTTGAATGTCATGGATTTGAATTGGTGGATTTGAATGTGTCTTTATTGTCATATTTATGTTTTTTATATAGCAGGCACTGTATTGTATGTGTCCAAGACAAATTTCCCTCGGGACAATAAAGTTTTATCTCTCTATCTCTCTAATTACGTAATATCGCCAAACTTAATAAAAATAGAAATATCCTCTCTTTTAATGATGCAGAGAAACTTGTTCATGCGTTTATAACCTCAAGGTTGGATTACTGTAACGCCTTACTTCTTACTGGATGCTCTAGTAAATCTATAAATAAACTTCAGTTAGTTCAGAATGCAGCTGCCTGAGTGCTAACTCGAACTAGAAAATTTGATCATATCACTCCTGTTCTATCATCACTGCACTGGTTACCAGTCAAATTCCGCATTGATTACAAAATACTTCTTATAACTTATAAAGCTCTACATGGCCTGGCCCACATTATCTGAGTGAACTCTTAGAGTTTTACAATCCAACTCGTCTAATCCGTTCGCAGGGTACAGAACTTCTTTTAGTTCCTAGAATTAAAAAAGTTACAGCAGTGGGAAAGGCTTTCTCATACATGGCCCCCCAACTATGGAATAAACTTCCCACTTTCGTTCAAGACTCAGACACTCTCCAAAATTTTAAGTCTAGGCTAAAGACATACTTATTTACTAAATTTAGACCAGGATGCATGGCTCGGGTCACTGGTGCTGGAGTCTGGAGTCATGTCTGACCTGCCTGCCTTGTCCGTTAGCCGGGAGTGTCGAGTGGGCGGTCTGGCTGAACTGGGATTTAGTCCTCTTGATCTTGACTCGTGCATCCTTGCCTTAGACTAAGGGCAGAGCTGGGGGTTCATAGTCAAAGAGTCTTATGGTGATCAGAGACATTGGATTGCTGTCTTCTGCCTCCCGTGGGGTTGCCGATGTCTCATGTGATCCCTCTTGGCTGTGTTTCCTACCAGTTCTTCTCTTTCTAGCTATGCTGCTATAGCTAATGCTGCCGGGGTCTCATGCTACACATGCACTGCATTTTCACATAACTAGATTTTAATATCAGCCTCATGAGCACAGGGATCAGCTGATGCCGATTATTTCAAAATGGCATTAATCAGCTCGATTAATCAGTCTATCACTAATATTTATGACCATTCCATCTCCTGCTGCTTCCTGCAGAATAATGATGTTGAGATCAGAGAGTACAAGGACGAAGATCAGAACAATCTGAGTGGACCAGACACTGGTTCAGTTCCTGAGGGAGGTGCTGTGGTGGTAAAGCTCTACAGGTATGTAGGAGTAACTCCTAAATCCTGAGTCCTGTATGGTCTGATCCTTCGCCCTTCTGAAGAAGTGAGGAGAAAGCAGCTATCAGGTTTAATAATGAGAGCTGAGGGGGTCTGCTGGAGTGGAGAGAAAGATGCATTAACGTCTCCTTATCAGAGCTCCACAGCTGCTGCAACACACAAACTCATTTCAAACTCTACAGACGAGAAGAGACTTCAGAGCTGTGAGCTGTGAGACAGCAGCGTTCGGATATGAGATCCTAAACGGACGGTGATGTTACCTGGAGATACCAGATCATACCTCAGAGACACATCTTCAGGAAGAGCTTTAACCCGTCCAAGAATTCATCCAAAACTATAGCAGATCATTTAGAGAGGGGAGATCAAACCCATGAACATCTGAAAAGATCCTGTTCGGGATCTAACTAGCAGCACGGCGCACAAGGCCGGAACAGAGTGTCAGTTTGTCACACATGCGCACACAAACACACACAGACACACACAGACACACACACACACACACACACACACACACACACACACACACACACACACACACACACACACCGTCTCTCTGTCTTTAAGGAGAATAATGGGTACCGTTTGATCTGTCAAATGAGCTTTTGTAGATTCTTCTCATTAGCATTTCAAACACTGCCTCCGTCTCCTCAGTCTGAGATAAAGCAGGAGAAATTACACCAGGAGTTTGGAGAAAGTTTGTGCCCCTGCTTGGTGCTGGGTATAAATCACACAGAACAGCTCGTTCACTTTGAGGCTGCTTTTTTTCGGGATTTTGTTGGAGGTTGTTGTTGTTCTTTATGTTTTCTGTTGTGCTTTGATGCTTACATAGTTACAGTTCTGGATTAAGTGACCCTAAAAGCTTCTTTCCTCTTTATTCAGATTAATGTTACGATATTATAGATGCAGGTCCCTGTAAAAGTGTATGTTTGCATCACATGAAAACAATAATAAAGAACATTTTCATGACGGATGCCTTATTGTTCTAAAGATGGATCTATAAGCTCTGCATTAATAGCACAAGTCCAAGATTACGCAGTTTGAACAGAAAACTGCTTTTTTATAATATAATAAATATAATATAAAAGGATCTAAAGTGGGCATTATATTAGGGGACTGGTAGCCTAGCGGTTAAGGTACTGGACTCTGGACCAGAAGTCCAGGGTTCAAATCCCACCTCTGCCAAGCTGTCACTGTTGGGTCCTTGAGCAAGACCCTTAACCCACAATTGCTTGGAAATTGCTGTAAGATTGTACCAATTGTAAGTGCTGTAAATGTAAATGTAAATGTAAATGTAATCTTAAATGTACTCTAATACAGATAGAGGGCGCTCTGGTGGCACAGTGGTCTAATACCCCTGTCTCCAACGAAGGCTGTGCCTGAGGGAAGAGAGCCCTACCACTGAAACAGCAACCTCTGCTGTTAAAATATGAAGATACAAAATTATAAAAAATAAAAGTCCAGATAAAAAATACAGACATATAACAATTAAAATAGATGCATTCCTTAGAATTGGAAATAATTTTTCTAATTTTTAATCATTCCATATGGTGCTGTGACAGCAAAAACTAAACAAAACCTAAATAAATAATAAATTTATAATGTACTAATTGTAATAATCTTATTATATTTACATCTTAATGTAATTACTCCAATTTTTTATTTTTAGATTCAGTCAAATTATTCATAGTTTGCTCAGCATGTCACCTCACAGCTCCACAGTCTTAGGTTCGAGTCCCAGCCTGGACTATAACGGTGTTTGCATGTTCTCCCCTATGTGTTTTTTCTCTTAATACATTCTAAAGACACTCATTAGGTCAGCTGGCGTCTCTAAGGTGTCCCAGTGTGGAGGAAGGTCTGCTGCTTAGTAATGAGCTGGAACCATGTGCTAGACCTTAATCTTTATATTTACGCCTCTGCGATTTTTAGGCACTTATTCACGCTTAAATCATAAGGAGTTAGAGACACGATTCTGCCTTCACCTCATCTTTTATTTACGTGCTGGTTATTTTAAATAATTGAAGCCCCGACAGAAGAAACACCAAAATAGGCCCGCGCCTTCTCTGAACGACTGGAGCTCTGGAGAGGTTTTTAGTTTCTGTTCATTACCTCAGTGAGGATGTGGATGAGCTGGATGGAGGAATAATCGAGTCTCTAATGAAGATCTCTTGTCCCTCCCTCACATTGTGAGCTTTGGGTGATGAGTTTTCTCTAGGTGACAGACCCAAATTGTCGAGCCCATCTAAAGCCCAATTTCCTCAGAGTGTGGACTGGCTGGAGGAGGTGATGCTTTAAATGAGGATTTATATTCGACTCGGTGAGACGTCATTCTGCTCTGTCGTTCAGTTTTGCTTACTAAAAAAACAGAAATGGAAATTATAGGATTTATTACACAATAGTTTAGGTGCAGGATGTTTTTTAGACAATAAAACTGTGATAAAAGTTTGGATGCCCAGAGAACAAACATGTCTTGGACGGTACACCATTGGATTAGGTTTAAGGTTAGGGTTAGTTTAACGTCCACTTATCCTGGTCGAGGTCCAGAGTCTTTCCCGGAAATCACCAAGTGCAGGACTTCACAGTTACAACATTAGTAATACATCTTCTATATTCACATAATCCAATTCAGGGTCGCAGGGGACCAGATCTGGCAGTACAGAGTCTGAGGCAGTGTCTAGTCCAGTCCAGTCCTTTTAGGTTGGCTGATATCCATGAAAGTTGGGGTTGATCTTTGTACTGTTGCCAGTCAGCCTGTTCCCCCAGGGCAGGTTCCTAAGTCCCAGTGCTACTCAAGGTGGGTCTTGGTCTGCAATCGTCACATGATCAGACCCCAGATGCCCCCACTTTACAGTAATGTATTTTATGAGACAGACTGTTATTATGGGATGGCAGGAGGATTCTAATTTGCATATATTGCGGGTTCCATTCTGGAAATGTTCCTAAAACAGATCTGGATAGAATTGTTACTGCTTAAAGTTGTTATACCAAATATGACTCAGTGGGGCAGAAGGTCTGGCATGTGGGATTAAACCAAACACTAAGCACTAAACATCAACTGCAGAGATGGTTATTATTACTAAAAAAAACATTTTCCGATCTCCATACATAACATCTGGGGTCAGAGGTGGCAATTTGTGGGCACAGCTGGCACAGTGTAGCATGTTCATTTCATTATAAGTCAGCACGATGGTGGGCGACTTTGTCAGCGTTCCATTTTCCTGCTTGGCCAAAAGATAACGACGAGAGCGTTAATTATCTCTGAGTTACACAGATAGATGCTGGAAGCCAGAACCTCCACTGAGGTTATTAGTCAGACTGGAGATGTTCAATTAGGAAGAACAAATGACCCGGAGCAACGAGAACCCATGTACACCTGAGGAAAGGATTTACAGAAGCCTTACACGCCTTACACACACACACACACACACACACTGTACTCTACCTGTCGTCATTACACACATCATCCACAGCCTGACTGAATCTGATCTTGTTAGATTTTTTTTTAGAATTTCTTACATTCCGGAACCAGATCAGACTGAGGAAGATGAAAGATGTGCTTAAGTGTCATGTGAAATTGATTCTTTCAGCTTAATCTTTTATTAGGATCCTTAACTAATTTTAGTGGATAAAAGGTCAGTGTTCCTAATTTTAGCCCTCTGAACCTGGACAAAACTCAAACTCAGACAGTGGAAGACCTAGCAAGGCAAAACACAGACACAGACACAGAGGGACAGGATACCAACAAGGAGTGTGTCATAATACTCATAGGAACCATCAGAGTTTGTGGGTTTCAGAGGGCTGAGACTGTGGTTCTGCATGCAGACAAGGGGTGCCCCCGTGGGACGTTTGATGTGAGATAGTCCTTCAAATGTGTCAAAAGTTACTTGTAGTGCAGTTTCTCATTCCTGACCACGACATGTCCTCCAAATAGGTGTGACAGAGTTTAAATAAATATGACCTTTGATGTGACTGGACCTGTACAGGGTGAAGGAAGGTCATGGAGGGGTCGGACCTCCTGGACCAATCAGCGACCCCAATCAGTATGGAGCATGAGGAGGAATACAGGTACTGGCACGTTCTGTAGATTTTATTTTAGTTCTGTCCAGAGGAACAGTAGAGTTCTGCGTTGGTGAAGACTCTCCACACTCCAGGTCTGGTGTACAGGATAGACCAGGGTCTGGTACCTGAGGGAGCAAATAAGGGTCTGGTCCAGGAATGGTCATAGGACAGGCTGGATAAGAAGCTTCCGAGTCTCCTCAGATCAGACCGTACCTGTTAACGTGGCATCAGCATATGAGTGTGATCATAAAATTAATCCAATGTATATACCGTATTTTTCATACATAAAGCGCACCGGGTTATAAGACGCATTAAATGAAACAAATGAGCGCTGAGTTTGAAATCCGCTTCGAAAATGAATGAATGAATGCACGTTCCTTAATGCTGAAGCACATACTGTATTACTCCGCAATGCTGCGCACTACGGTGGCCGTAAGCTTCGTAACTTACCAAGGCCGTGCTAAAACATTTTGACAGATTTATGAGCGCTGTGTACCATCTACAATCGGTTCTAGGTCAGGAAGCACAACCAGAATTAATTCATACATTAGGCGCACCGCATTTTTAGGCGCACTGCCGATTTTTGAGAAAGTTAAAGGATTTTAAGTGCGCCTTATGATCCGAAAAATATGGTATAGAATATTCCAGGATTTTTTTCTTTAAGGGGTTAACGATGTAAAAACAGAGTTAAATTATTTTAAAGAGTTTTGTTCTAATTGAATTTCTGGTAAGGAAACAGAATAACTCATCACATTCTGCAGAACATCCAACATCAACTGTTAGACAGCCATGAAATACAGTTTATATGCATCATAATCTCACATCTGCTCAGGTACAGAGACAGAGAGAGAGACAGAGACAGAGGAAGTTGAGCAGCTCTCAGTCTGAACATTGCGAAGGTGTTAAGGTGGAAGCTCAGGTGGAAATCTCTCATGTGTGTAATTTTGTTCTTGATACAGAGCTGATGGATCACAGAAGCCGTGCAAAATGAGGGCGAGAGGTTAAAGTGGGAGATATTTCTCTCCAATACTGAGACCATCAGCCTCAGCACAGCAGCATGATGGGATTCAGATTGGCATCTGCTCGAGCTCTGTCCTTCAAAAGCAGTTTGGAAAAATGCATGAATGGTTATGCTTAATACACGAGCTTAACCCTAACAGGTCCCCATTAACCCTGTAAGTGGAACTTTTGGTGTTAGAGCTAGTGATGGTGCTGATGATGATGTTAGTGAAGGTGTCTGTGTTAGAGTTTGTGTTAGAGTTGGTGGAATTGTTGTTGCTGGTGTTTGGTATTCAGCAGCATGCCTAGGTATTGTTAGTATTCTCAGGTCGGTGTTAGAGTTTGAACTGGTCTTAGTATTAGCGTTGTTGTTGGTGTTCAGGCAGCATGCCCTGTATGTCAATATTTTTAGGTCAGTGTTAGAGTTGAGTTGGTGTTAGTATTGGTATTAGTATTAATGTTGTTGGTGGTGTTTGGGATTCATCAGCATGCTCTGGTATGTAAATATTCTTAGCTCAATGTTAGAGGTACAGTGGTGTTGAGTGTGTGTCAGGGATGGTGTTGATGTTGATGATGGTGTTAGTGCTGGTGTTGGTCTCAGGCCGGTGTTAGAGGTACAGCATTTGGTCTCAGGTCGGCGTTGTGATTAATGAATGCTGGACTTTCTTTGTGTGGATGTTTCAGAGAGGTTAAAGGTCAGATAAAGTCCTCTTGTCTCTATGAACCTTTATGTGGAGATAAGGACTGTGAGGTGTGAGAGAAAGTATTTGCACCCTCTGTACCGAGTCTCTCTCTCTCTCTCTCTCTCTCTCTCTCTCTCTCGCTCTCTCTCTCTCTCTCTCTTAAGATTCAAAGATTCAAGATTCAAAAGTTGCTTTATTGGCATGACAAATATGTACACTTTTATTGCCAAAGCTCAGGTACAAGAGAATCAAAAATATACATACAATCGAAAACAAATAAGAGTTCCTGGCTGTAATCAGTATGCACTCAGATACGGCTGCAGCATTTGCATGCAGAGTTCCAGCAGCACGGTTCCTATTTGAAGTCGCTCCATTTAGGACGGGAATAAATTAACGAACAGAGCCCATGAAACTAAACACATCTGACAGGGAGGTTCGAGAAAAAAACCAAGGAGAATTAGAGAGGGACAGGGTGAAGGGTTCAGGAGCTGTAGCTTTAATACAGCCACGTGGATTAATGATGGAGCCTTCATTTGAAGTTTATGAGGAACATGACCTTCTGGATGAAATATTTATGACCTTACAGAATCAAACATCTTCAGACAAGCTTCTGATGAGAGGATCGAGCGTACAGCTAGCAGTGTTTATTATGAGAGTAGTGACAAGTCTTGAAAATCTCCTACCATAACCAATGATCAATCTGCTCTCATCATGGTCCTGGATCTTCACCTGTCCATCTCAAGTGTGGTTCAGGTTCAGGTTCCAGTAGAGCTCCAGGTTCCTGTTTGTGATTAGATAGAAGGTTCTCCTGATTCACTTTCAAAGATTAATTAGATGGGATTGTTTGTTTATTTGTAGATTTGACACTCTTCTCTTCTCCAGCTCACTTTTCTTGTCTCTAACCCTCCTTTTGACTCTGTGATGATAAAATCCACCAGATTTCTCTTCCAAAAGTTTCATTAGAGTTGGTTTGATCATCTCCATTACTGTAAGAGTTTCAGTCCTGGAGCGGATTCACCAATGTTTTCTCTGAAAGTTCTTAAGACAAACCCTAAAAAGTTCATAAGAATGATCTTAAATGCAATTCTCAAACATACTTAAGCTCTCAACATTTATCTTCCCAAGGTTTCTTCCTAGAACCCCAAGGTTTCTTCCTAGAACTAGGGAGTTTTTCCTTGCCACTGTCGCCCTAGGCTTGCTCAATTTGAGATTGGACGTAGTTATTAGGAGATAATCTAAACTTGTAAAGTTGCTTTGAGACAATGCTCCATTGTAAAAAGCGCTATATAAATAAATCTGACTTGACTTGACTTGAATCTTAAGAAAAAAATGAGTGTGATCTTATCGTACGATTAAGAAAACATTTAAGAGCAGGACACTTTCAAGAATACCACTTGTTCTTAACAGTAAAGAGTTAAGAAAAATATTAAATTCTTAAGAATTTATTTGAAGAATAACAGCTTTTGTAACTTTTTCCTTAAGAATGAAGATGAGAAAAAAACATTTAAGAAGATTTTCTTTTTAAAGACACATTTGTGAATCTGATCCCTGGAGTTCTGATTAAATGAGTCTTGACACATTTTAGTCTCATTTCATGTAATCTTCTACATGATGATGAAGGACTGAGGGAATTTGGGCTCTGTGTAACCTCAGATTTATACCCAGGAGCACTTAAGTGTCCATAAACACTGAAGTAAAGTTAAAGTGAAACAGAAATGGAGGTGTGCCTCAGTCATGTTTTGTTGTAGCCTCTCCAGAGCTCCTGTACGTGTGAGATGGAGACCAGAGTCCTGTTCCATCCTGTTCCAGCCTGTCATCTTGCTGCATCTTCTTCATGCTTCATTAGCAGAGCCTGTCAGATGGTCCTCACAGGACTGGCCTAATCTCTATAATAGCTGTAATATCTGTCAGAGCTCCACACTGCAGCTCCAACCAGCTGGAACCAACCTACATCCACCTGCTTCAGTAGGTCTGAAGAACCAAGCCTTAGGAAAGGGAGAGGAAAAACACAGACCTGCTGTGCATCACCCAGATGAAATACACTGTATGAACAAAAGTATTAGGACACCCCTTCTAATGAGTGCCCTGTACCCTCCTAAAACAAAGTTTATAAGAGAATGGTTTGATTTGGCCCTGACTTTAACTCCATCACACCCCATTGAGATGAACTAGAATGCAGACTGTAAGTCAGGGCTTGATTTCCAACATCATTCATGTCCATAATCTAGTGGAAGCTGCTCAGAAGAGTGAAGAACAAACTCCAAACTAATCACCATGCTATTAGATAGAATTCTTGAGTGTCCACAAACGTTTGGCACAGTGTCTGTACACTGAGTGGATCTGGCAGAGCTGGTGCTGATTTCTGTTTTTGTGATGGAACAGAATTCAGGCCGATCTGCAGTGTTTAATCAATGCTGTCATTTCCTCCCAGAAGCTGTGTTAGGGGTAAAATGCTCTTTTCTGATTGGTCAGAAATGTTCAGGAGATCCAGCAGATAATAAAATAAAAATATTTGGCCATGAGTTTATCTTTAGAACCTGGTTGCAAATATTGTTTAAAATTAATTTTAGAGTAGTTAGAGTATTAAATACAGAGTACAGAGAGTAACTCTAAGCACTAACATATACAGCACCTCTATAAATACTTCTATTTATTTAAAATCATTGTAACAGATTTTACTAAATAAATCAAATAAATCCATATTTTAAATCTTAAAAAATACATTCTTGCATTTTATTTGCATTTTATTATTATGCTTCATTTTTTCTCATTTTAATTGTTAAATTATACAGTATATATATATTATTTAATATGTCTCATGAATGGCTAAGCAGTCATTTCCAAATATTTATTGTGTATTATTTACTTTTTTATTATTATACAATCATTTCAAATAATTTTTCTCACTTTCCTTTTATTTGTTTTATTATTTAAAAAGTGTCACTTTTAGTCATTTATATTACCGTATTTTTCATACATAAAGCGCACCGGGTTATAAGACGCATTAAATGAAACAAAACTCTTCAGTTCCGTCGGAAGCTCAGTTTGGTCTTTACCTGGCGCAGGGCATCTTCTTGTTCCTCCACTTCCGTACCATTGATTCGTTAATGTTGAATTCTCTCGCAGCTGCTCTATGTCCGTGTTGTACTGCGTGACTGACAGCGTTGAGTTTGAAATCCGCTTCGAAAATGAATGAATGAAGGCACGTACCCTAATGCTGAAGCACATACCGTATTACTCTGCGATGCTGCGCACTACGGTGGCCATAAGCTTCGTAACTTACCAAGGCCGTGCTAAAACATTTTGACAGATTTATGAGCGCCGTGTACCATCTACAATCGGTTCTAGGTCAGAAAGCACAACCAGAATTAATTCATACATTAGGCGCACCGCATTCTTATGGTCCGAAAAATACGGTAATCAATTATTTCCTAAAGATTTTTATCTTACTTTTATTTAGTTATTAATTATGATTATTTTCAAATATTTTGTCTCTTTTTTATTAGATAACTGTCATATTCAGTGTCTTTCTTTTTTAATTGTTACATAGTTATTTCAGCATATTTATATCTGTCCTGTTCTCTTCTTTAATTATTAGACAGTTGTTTCAGCTTTTTATAGAATATTAGGCAATTATTTCGTAAGTATTTCACTTCTTCATTCATTCATTCATTCGTTTTCATACCTGCTTGATTCAAGTGTTGCCAGTACCTAACTGGCATGACAAGGCACAAGCCAAGAATAGATTATATCTTTCTGATAAAAGCTGGTCTGTTCTAATATCTTTATAACCTGTCTACATCAAATATTTCTCCTTCATCTAATGTTCTGATCTGCAAAAGATCATGATCAATAAATATTCAAATTAGTATCTGATCTGGTCATACATTTCTGAGCATGCTTTACCTATATCCTGATCTAATTTTATAATGTGCAGTTCTAGATATTGTAGGTTAAGGGTTTTGCTAAGGGGTCCAACAGTGACAGTGCAGGGACTGGAAATCTCATGGCCTGGCCTGGCATCTACGCCGCCCATGGAGGTCGGGTCCCTTTTTGAGCCTTGGTCCTCCCAAGGTTTCTTCCTCATAACACTTAGGGAGTTTTTCCTTGCCACTGTCACCCTAGGCTTGCTCAGTGTGGGATTGGACGTAGATATTAGGAGATAATCTAAACTTGTTGTTTTCAGACAATGCTCCATTGATAAAAGCACTATATAAATAAATCTGACTTGACTTGACTCATCCTCCTGGTCCATAGTTCGGTACTTTAAAGAAACAAATACTCAGAGTGAGAGCACCACTGTTAAGTATGGATCTGTGAGGTTTTGGTGTTTTCCAGAAGATTATTATCAATGGATAAACTAAATTCAATAATCATCTATCAGATTGATTAGTCCTGACCCTGCATGTGTAGAGGAACGAGTTTTATCTATATCTCATTTTTGAAACGTTTCCCTCCAGAACTCAAGATCAAGAAACGCTGCCAACTGACCAATATCACCTTGTTCCTTATGCATCGTAAAGTCCAAACATCGCCGTCTTGTCTTCCATTTGGCTTATTCATGAGAGAGAGAGAGAGAGAGAGAGAGAGAGAGAGAGAGAGAGAGAGAGAGCGAGACTTGACTTTTAAAAAGCCTTTAGTCTATATTAAAATATAGTACTCTTAAAAAAGGCAAAGACCATTTACATTCATTTTATGGGAACACCAAGACAATTAAGAATAAAGCAGCACACCTTGTATAAAAAAGTAACATCAAATGTTCATTTTCCACTTTGCATAGTAACTCCCCTTGTCCCTAAAATCTACAAAATTCTTCCAGTCTAAAAATCAATTTATAGAACATAAACTCAACATTCAGTCTGATCTTTAAAAGAGTCTTTAACATTAGTTCAACATCGCCTGTCCAATTACCTTTGAGTTTATTTTTATTTTAATAGCTCTTAAAAAATTAGTTTTGCTTTTGCTATAATAAAATTATAAAAACACATCTTTTGTCTTTGGGCAGCTGAATACTTCGGTCCATGTATAAAGAGGTTGTCAGTTATTAACAAGTTAAAATTTCCAAACCAAGTACGTAAATTTCAAAAAAGGGGTGTCAGTCTGGTGCATTTTAGGAAGAGGTGCTCTACAGTTTCTTCCATTTTACAGCATTTTACATATTGGAGGAACAGTGGGGTCAATGTGTGATATGTGTCTTTGGGTGGCTATGGCTCCATGTACCAGTCTCCACTGCAAATCGGCTGATAACTTTTCTGTAGGAAACTTGTACACGGATCTCCAGCACCCTCGTGGAGATGACTTAGCATGTAGAGACCTTAACCACTGAGACCCTTTTAATTTTGCAAGCACATCCTGGTGCATGATTTTCACTGTACGGCTATACAACGCCTTCTTCGATGCATTGAAGAAGTCAGTCAGTTGTGGAGTTTGGAAAGACAATATCGACTCCTTGTTCTCTTGATACTCCTCTACTGCTGCAGAGATGGATAGAGGGGGGAAAGGCTGCAGGTTCCCTCCAGATCCCTGGTCTAATGCCTCAACGAAGCTTCTTGGTAGTGCTGACTTTACATCTCCCATGATCCTCTGCAGACGTCTGCCAGACCGAATTCCTGTCTCCGCTCTCAAAGTATCAATATTCTTCCAGTTGTCTTCAGCCCTCAACCCTCCAATGTTAGTCAGTCCAGCTCTGATGAAGGACTGCTGTATGTTCCTGGACTTTAATAAGGTGGTTGGTAGGAGCGGGTTATTTAAGATTGGTTCTTCATTAACACAAGGAACTGGCTGAGGTTCTGTTCTGTCGAACTTTAACATCGAGGACCAAGCTTTTATTACAGACTGATAGAAGGTTGATGTTTCTGATATGTCCACATTCCTCAGGTCTTCTATAAACAGGTGTTTATCATAGCCCATTTTACCCACTCTTCTAAGCAGGATACAGGCTGTGCTTGCCCATGACAGTCCCTCCATATACTGCAGTCTTTGAGCTGTCTATAACCTAAAGGCTTTTATCCGTCTGTGCAGATCAATTAATCCCTGGCCACCTTCATTTACCGGAAGATATAACACTGGGGTGCGAGTCCAGTGTTGCCCATTTCAGAAACAATTAACCATTCTCCTCTGGATTTACTTGATCAAAATTTCAGGCAGTTCTAAAGCTGTAACCTTGTGCCATAACATTGATGCAATAAGGTTATTTGCCACCAGTTCCCTTCCTCTGTATGACAACTGGGCCAAAATCCAATTCCATCGAGTAAGCCTTCAGCACACCTTCTCCACTGTTCCTTCCCAATTTTTTTAAAATATATTCTTCTGTTCCTAGAAACACTCCTAGGTATTTAATAACTTTCGTTCCCCACTGTAGCCCTCCTGGTAGTTTTGGTTGTGATCTCCCTTTCCATGGTCCTAACCATCACTTTCTCCCAAATTTACTCTAACCGAGGACGCTCTTCCATAAACGGCCAAACTATGCATGAGGACATTTACATTATCTTGGTTTTTAATAAGAACTGTTATATCGTCAGCATATGCTGACAGTACTGCTTTCTCCCTCAGTCCTTGCACTGATAAACCCTGCATTTCAGCCCTCAATCAGCATAACAGGGGTTCTATCACTAAGGTATATAGCTGCCCAGACAAAGGACACCCTTGTCTTATACCTCGCTGCATTTTAAAATGACCACTGAGACCTCCTCCAACTTTTAGCATGACTGCTGCTTCAGAATGCAGAAGTTTTACCCAAGATAAAAACTTTTTTCCAAAGTAAAAAACTTCAAGCGTGTTAAATAAAAAAAACCATGATCTACCCAATCAAAGGCTTTCTCTTGATCGATAGATAACAGCCCCAAGTTAAAAGAGTCCATTTTACACAATTTTATTATGCCACGAATAAAAAATATGTTGTCCATTATGGTTCGTTTTGGCACACAATAAGTCTGGTTAGTGTGGATTATCGTATGCAAGTGTTGTTTACATCTATCTGACAGACATTTAGACAATATTTTAGAATCCCTACACAAAAGAGACTCTGGCCTCCAATTTGTTAAAAGACTTAGATCTCCTTTCTTTGGTAGGACAGATAACACAGCTCTGGTGCAGCTGACTCGCATACTGCCCTTATTTATTGACCATTTAAAAACCTCATGCAAGTCCGATACCAAAGTATTCCAAAAATGTTTGTAAAACTCTGAGGGTAGTCCATCGATGCCTGGTGCTTTCCCCGAGGACAGCTGTTGTGCTGCTGTGGTGAGTTCCTGAAATTCAAGATTTGAGTCCAGTGCTTCTATTTGAGACCTATCCAGTAACGCTTGAAACAGTTCTTTTTTGTACTGCGAGTGGGTTTCTTCAGACCGATACAAGTTTTTGCAAAAGTTCTTAGCAATTCCTCTCATTTCCACTGGATTGGTAGTCAGTGTTCCATTCATGCGTTTAAAAAAAGCATGTTGCTTGGCTGTCTTTGTTTTTGTTTTGTTTTTACAAGAAAGCTGTTCAAGCATCCATATCTTTAATGTTCATCATGTTTGCCCTAATAAGAGCTCCTTTTGCCTGTTCATGGAGATAATAACTTAGCGCTTTTCTTTTTTCCTGTAAAAGCTATTTCATATCTTTTTGGTTCCTGTGTGTTGCATATTGTTGGCAAAAACCTTTTATATTTGTTTTTCTGAACTCCCACCAAGTGCCCAAATTAATAAAATCTCCTTCCTTTTGTTTCCAATTTCCCCAAAATGTTCGAAATTTATCACAAAAAACAGCATCTTGTAGAAAATTAACATTAAAACACCAGGACGACCTTGGGCTAACTGTGTTGTGTTTTGCAAAAAAAAAAGGTCTTAAAGCACCATATTCATTCATTTATTCATTCATATGATGGTCAGAAAAACCACTAGGGAAGATACCACTCTTTAGGACTTTATTTCTTTCTGATTTAAGTATATAAAATCTGTCTAACCTGGCTGCGCTAACAGGCGTGTCTGACACTTTCACCCACGTATATTGTTTTATTTCAGGATTTTTTTCCCTCCATGGATCTATTAGTCCATGAACCTTAATTATTTTGTTTAGCACTTCAGCAGACTGCAGGTGAGGTTCCTTGGAATTCCTATCTTGTATAAAGTTAGTGGTACAGTTCCAATCTCCTCCTATGACAGCCTTGCAGTTGTTCCCATGCCTCCTTTTGCCATTATTTTATTTATTAAAAGAAGTGACTCTTTCACTTCCAAGATTTGGTGCGTATATGTTAACAAATAAAAACTCCTTCAATTTCAGTGTTTACCAAAAGGATATGACCTGGTTCAATTTCAGTTTGATGTCTTCTGTCCAAGATTAATTTATCTGAAAACAGTGCCACTCCTCCACTAAAATCATATCATCAATGTCCCATGACTAAGAAAGTAATTACCCCTCCACCACATACCCCATTCTACTTCATTTTTTAGGCCACTGTGTGTTTCCTGTAAGTATATGACATCAAAAAATTTTTGTCTGATAAATTCTGCCACGATTGCCCTTTTACTTTTATCTCTACCCCCATTAATATTAAGAGTCCTTCTCCATAAAGAAGTGAGAGAAGATAAAGAAGAGAAAGAGATATGGATAGACAGCAGTATTGAAGATCCCCCAGTGATGCTTTCCAAACATTTTTCATTTTCATTTTTTTCTTTTCTTAATTTTGTCAGCATTTTTTTTAAACAAAACCTTTTTTGTTTGCTTAATTCAGCTAAGGTTGCTTTTTTGTGTGCCATTATTACAGATGCTATAAATCTTTCTGTATCAGGGAAAAATCTGCTATCTCCACAATTCTGCCATAAGTTTCATCAAGAAAGTCATTCAGCTCAATTTGTGAATAAAGTTTCCGATCATCGCCAGCCACTGAAGCTATCTCGGTAATCTCTGAACAATTTGAACAACTTTCCAGCATCTCCATATCTTTTTCATTCAACTCAACAATCTCTGACACAATGTTTTCCACAACATGTTCCAAAGCCATATCCCTGTCTCTTAAGCTCTCCATCCTTCCGCTCCACTGGTTTTTTCATGCTCAACATTTAGCTCACCTTCGGCACCAGCAGGCTGAACAACAGCCGTGCCCATCAAACCTTGCTTGATCTGCTCGGTGTTTGACCCATTCCCTCCACCAGATCTTTCAGTCGCTTCAGCTTTAGCTGTAGGGCAGGCCATCATTTTGTGACCGAGTTCTCCACAGTGAAAGCACTTTAAACTGACAGTGCTAGCGTACAGCATGTACAGCATGTACAGCATGTACAACTTGTTATCATGCTGCACTCTGAATGAAATGTCCAGTGTAGGTTCATTCAGAAACATCAAAACAGTCCTACGGTACGATTTCAGGTGCTGCAGTCGTGGATGTTTACAATGCAGTGCCACCATCCTCATGCTGCTTGCAACCTTCCCATATCTCCGTTTGCAATAAACCGAGGCACATTAGAGATGGTGCCACGACCTGTCATTCCAACCAGCGGCGAGAGAGAGACGAGCTGCTGACTTACTGATCCTGTGCTCGATCAGCTGCTCCACATACACCTGCTCCGGTACCAAAGCCACTACAGCTTTGTTCATGCGTGATGCGGATGAGATGTTCTCATAGCTGATCCTCTTGCCCATCGCAATTAATACATCCTCTACTGAAATATCAGGATCAGTTTCACACCTTAGCCCGTGGGGAGGGACAGGCGAGACGCCATGTCTCTACCGCGGCGGGGTTACCTTTCCAGGTTAAGATTAGGGTTAGGGTCAGTTTATAATTATTGCATGCCCTACAGGCTAACTCTTGTCATTTTCTTTAACTTTTAATTGTGCTCCACGAAAGTTACAAAAATGAGAAACTTTGTTTGAGAGAAAAAAAAAAAAAGAAAAAAGACCAAACAGTCGCTCACACAAACGTCCTCACCCTCCACACACGCTCGCCAACCACCCGCACATGCTCACAGAGAGAGAGAGAGAGAGAGAGAGAGAGAGAGAGAGAGAGAGCTGCTCTCTCATCATCATTAATTCAGATCTCTGACCTGCTGCATGAATTATCCTTACACAGATCCGTCACCATCCATCAGATCTGCATCTGTAACATCCATTATTTAACCCGTAAGGACTGCACTTAGCGCTTAGCATTAGCGCTCTGACCCTGACTAGCGATCCTGGTATTTTCAGAGAGCGCACAGTGAGGGCAGCAGTTACACCGTGGGGAGGGTTTGGGTTAACAGGAGCTACGGAAATATTAAAGTGCACTGGTTACCACAGGCTTAACGTCACACACAGATCTGTACAGATCATTTCCCTAATCAGATTTAACCTCCCTTTGCTAAAAAGTACAACATCAAATCAGAAACAGCTGAGATGGTATGGAAAATGCAATAATAATAATAATAATAATAATAATAATAATCATAATGTGGTGTTCCTTACATCTACTTTGACTTTTATTTAATTGCAGACAGTATGGACCCAAAATATTTCATGTGATCTCCGCTCCCTCAGACGTCACTGCATCAAGAACCGTCATTCATCAGTAGCTGATAGAACCACATGGACAAGGGATTCCTTTATCACAATTTATCAAGCTCTACAATACAGAGTTACATTCACAGATACCACTTAAAATGTCTCTGGGCTCGGAGGCATCTGGGATGGACCATCATACAGTGGAGACGGGGAATGTGCTCAGACGCATCAGTATAATCTTTTATTGGAACCAAAGATGAAAATACAAGGACCATCCAGACTGTTATCTTATTGTAGCTGAGATGCATCCTCATACTTCTGATCATGTGTTTGTTTTGGTTGTTGGATGTTATAGTTTTGATTCTGTAGGATGCTGTGGTGAGCAGAGAGCAGTATCTGAGGATTAATGCAGACTCGTCAGAGCTGAACTGTGCTCTGTAATTACATGCCGAACAATGAGCAGCTCAAAGAGCCCGAGATCATTAGAGAGAAAAACAAGCAGGAAAAAAAAAGAAACGACAGAGGAGGGGGTAGTGGAGTGGGGGGGGGGGGACTTCAGGTGTCACCTTTTTTATTTTCCTATCTTTTGTTTTCCCACAATCCATTTCTCCTCTGCACCTCAACTCTAATGAGCTCAAACGTCACTGTGTGAAACGGAGACGCTTAGGCTGCTGTTAGATGCAGATCACCTGTGCTTACGTCAAACCTTCATCAAACTCACAACAGGGATTATTACAACTGTACGTCATCTCAGACACACACACTCACACTCACACACACACACTCACACTCATACACACACTCACACACTCACTCACACTCACACACACACACACACACACACACACATGGAACTAAAAGTTAAAAAAACACTTTTATTAAACAAGTACACAGCAGTAAGTGTGTTAGGTGGGTGGGTTGCTCTAATCTGTCCTGCCTTGTACCCTGTCCTGCAGGTTCCCACGAACCTGACTCAGATTAAGCAGTTTTAGACAGTGAATGATTTTATTCCTGTAATTGTAAGGACTGCTGGTCTCCTCACTGCACCACAAGGACCCCTCTTTATGACACACCACCCCGCGAATGCTTTTCATATAATAATATCATAATAAAAGTCCTTTATAGGTCAGGAAAATCAGAATTTAACGACATTTAAATCATTTTAAGCAGCTCTGTGCTCTTTGTTTTAATTAACATAATTACTTTATCTCTTTATCTATTTATTAATACCGTCATCTCTTCATCTCTATCTCTTTATCTTTTTATTTATTTATTAATACTTAATATCACAAAGTCTCAAAACCTGCCATGTTTGAATTAAACATCTTTAAATCTTGACTCACATACGTGCAAGTCTCAAGTTACTCTGGTAATATTCAGATAACTCAAGTCAAGGCCATGCCCAAGTTAAGCAAGTCTCATGTCAGGCCATACAAAATTCTGAAGCTCTAACTCCAGTTTAACATTTAAATCAGTCCAAAGACAGAGGTCATTTTATTTCGAGTTAATGTTATTTTGAACATTAATAAATAGTGTTTCATTTCCTATTGGACTTTTAACCCATCTGTTGAACTCATCATAATAAATACACGGCATGGTATAAACCCAAAACCATTTCACATCCCTAAGAACAAATTCTGAATACTCACTGTTTTAAGTACACAATCAATTCAAAGCCAGATCTAACATATTTTAAATATAACCTTATCTTTCTTGCCAAAAAGTTACATTAAAACACAAAGTCACATCTCTTTTCTCTGTGGGTTTTTCTGTTTTTACTAATTTAATTCTCAGCATCATCCCTGGATCCACACTTCTGTTTTTGGAATAGCTGCTTTCACTGCAAGCTTCTTCGTACATTTGTCTTTTTTGTGCGTTCTGATAGTTTGCCAGGTTTGCGCATGTATTAACAAGGGTGGCATAGTGGCGCAGCGGTTACTGTTGTCTCCTCACAGCTCCAGTTTCATTCCCAACTTGGAGTTTCTATGTTCTCCCCATGTCCGTGTGGGTTTACTCCAGGTTCCTCCTACAGTCCAAAGACATGTGTTAGGTTAATTGGTGGGTGTACCCTACGATGGACACACCCTAACAGACTTTCCCACGACCCTGACCAGGACTAAGCGGATTAGAAAGTGAATGAATGAATGAAGAAATGCAAACATTTAATACAAATGACTCATTTTGAGTCATCTGTCTCAATTCTAAGTCAGGTCATGCATACCAAGTCAAAGTCGAGTCATTTATCAGTGTTAGTCAAGCAACTGTCAAGCCCCTAAAATTGGTACTCGAGTCCCCATGAGATGATTAAGATGAATTTTACCTGATGTGCTGGAACTGAAGCGTAGTTGTTATCTGCTGCATCACATGAGATCAGCTGAGGGACAAAAGTTGGATGGGGGAGATTTGATGCTCTTTAATTTTAAAATTAATTAGTTGTTGGCATTATTTGTGTGTGTGTGTGTGTGTGTGTGTGTGTGTGTGTGTGTGTGTGTGTGTGTGTTTTGCAGAGGGAGAGTCTCATGCAATTGCTGCAGTAACACACTGCAGTGTTCTTCTCATTCTCCCCGATCCTGGGCCCGGTAATTCGTGTGCAGTGCTGACCCCTACAGGTCAACACCCGCACTGCAGCTTTCATTAGATTAGAGGAATAAATCAAATCTCCCGCAGCTCAGATTAAATCCTGTTACTGTCACTCAGCATTAAACGCCTGCTGCTCTTCACTCAGACTTCCGAGACGTACAATTGTAGCTCATCTGATACAAAAAGATCCGCACCCACGTCCTACAAATCCTACTGAGTTTATTTAGAGGAGTTACACCACAGTCATGCAGTTCATACATTAATTTATTCTTAGCAATTCACTTCATGTGAGTCCTGGTCCGGTCTTGAGTCTGTAGAGTGTGAGCGTCAAGTCTCTAATCTTTGGGCCACCAACCTGTCCTCCATCCTCAGGAGCGCTGATACCCAGGAGTGAAACACCCGGAACATGAACAAAATGCCAACCGGACTTTCCGGTATCAGAACCCCAATTCTCTGGACATTGGACCTGGACTTTATGGTGCAAACAACTATCCACAAAACATCTGGACTTATAACAATGCCAGAAACCAAAATCCAAATATGTAAATAGGTATTGGTTGTTGGGTGTCCGTCTGAAGTCAGGACAGACCTCACCTTGCCAAATCAGCGCTCTAACAACTGAGCAACTCAGGCTCAGGTCCCAGCTCTGTCGAGGTGAGGTCTGTCAGGTACGTAGTTCAGAATCTCTAGACACTCAACAACCAAGGTACAGAGTTTTGGTTTCTGGCATTGTTATAAGTCCAGAAGTTGTTGACAGTTGGATGCACAGTAAAGTCCAGGTTTGGACTCATGGCACTAGAGTAGAACTTCAGGGCACCCTTCAAAGTTTGGTTGCTCTCCATATGACTCTCTCTATTCTCTGTGTTCCGCTTGGGGAGGGCTGGATCAGTCCTGCCCAGGAGTCGGACGGTCAGATCACCTGAAACATAAGCAATTGAATGTAATGCACTGATGTAAACATGATTTCTGTTCCTCTCTCTGCACAGTCCAACCTTAAAATGCTCATCTGCTCTAATCACACAAACACTAAAGAGAAAGAAGATGGAGATGGAAAATGGAATGTATTTGAATAAATGACAGTTTGAAAAGCCAGCGAGCGGTGAGATGGAGAGCCCAAAAACTTAACCTTGTTACAGAGCTCCATTCTATCAGGGTGGAAGCTCTTCAGTCGCTCCATTACTCAGCTGGACTGCAGTGTAACGCCGCAATGATCTGCAACATCCATCAAACTGGCCCGGGCCAGATACCAATGCCAAGTGAGAGTCTGGCACATCTAGAACCGCCCCTCCCATCTCATACCAGAATGGAACTGGGCAGAATTGTAACAGAACACGCCCAGATTTTATAATCCTGCACTGCTCCTACAACTACAACTACAAAAATGATCTCAATCATCCACCTGTAGTTCACATTCAGTGTCCACATGAAGGTCTGGACCCAGAACATAAGATGGACCCAGAGATAACAATTCTTCCACCACCTCATCTTCACCGCAAGTACCATGTCCTGGTACCATCATTTGCCCAGGTAAACAGTGCCCATGTACTCATGAAACCGGACCAGTTTCTTCTGTTGGTCCAGTTCTGACACTCCTGCGCCGATTGTAGGTGGCACAGGTGGGCAGAGTATGGGGTTAGCATGGCTGGCATTCAGACTGGTCTGTGACTAGGCATCCCCTGTACTCAGCACTGCACTGTGCATTGTGACATATTCCCTTTGTTTCTGTGACCACTGTAGCTCTGTCCATTCCGGATTTTTTGAGTGCTGATACCCTGTGCCTGGTTGGTGGTTCACCCCTCATGGGTCGACTGTGGGTAGGTTCTCACCCCTGCTGAGCGGGGTCACCCACAAACCTTGTTATTTCACTCCTGAACATTTCTCCCACATCCAACATGACCATTTGACCAACAGATCGAGAACAGACTGTATCTGTTATTGATCAGATTCTGGTTTTATTATGACACCATCGATCAGCTTTATTGATCCCCCTAAAGGATTCTGATTTGATTCTGATGTGAGGATCCTCTCGGTGTGTGCAGAGGTGACTCGTCAGTGGGAGTCTCAAAGAGGAACATCAGACGGTCAGTGACACCTTGAGTTTCTCTAATTTGGACTCACGCTGCGAGAACTTTGGCTGCGTTAGCATCAGCGCCACGGAGCGTAAAATCCCCTGACAAAACCCAAGACCGGCGGCAGGTTCAGAGAGTGTGAGGCGTCTTTCTGTAGCAAATCAAACGAACAGAGGCGTCAGGAGGAGCAGCAGGATGTGAAATCAGTGAGAGGAGGCAGATCTGGAGTATGATGAAGACCTTTGTGTTTGTGTTCTTGGTCTGAAGTGTGTTTGAAAGCTCCTTTATTTGGACTCTCTGTGGGTAAAAGGTCACGTCCTGGTGGATGGATGCTGGCAGGACGGCTGAAGCTGGAAGGTCAGACCCATGCATATTCATCTAAATCAGAGGCCGGCCCAAAAGTCAGCACTCGCCCAGAGCCGGGGAGGAACCAAGTACCATCACATGCCCACCATGTTTAGGAAACAGAGCCTAAAGAAATAAAGAGCCTCGTTCTCAATCAGAGAGAAAAAACTAAGAGGAATATTAAGGAATATCAGATAGAAATAAAGAACATTAGATAAAAATTAAAAATATTAGATCTAAAAATCAGATCAAAATAAATTATAGTGCATTATTTAAAGAAGCTCAGGCAGTTGTTACTGCACCTGCTCCCTCCTGATTTCCACGAGTTTTCTTTATTTTTGACTCCAAACACTTTCATTTCCTCACACACCAGAAGTAACAGATTGAAAGATGACACAAGGAAATCCTAAAGAGAAAATAACGAGAAAGACATGAAAAAAGTGAGAGAGAGGAAAGAGAGTAAAAGGTTTTTTCTTTGTGAATGAAGATGAAGATAGCACACAGCCTCCATTATTCCAGAAAGATATGGAAAAGCAAATCAAAGATGATGCAGATGATTATAGTGCAGAAAGCTTTCTCAGCAGCGAGATGAGCTGGAGCTGAAGCAACAGGATAAAAAAACTAAAGACAGACAGGGAACAGGAGAGAGACAGAAGAGTCCACAGCAGGACAGAACAGAGATGAAGAAGATCAATTCCAATCACACACCTTCTAACTCACGGGGTCAGTTTGGTCTGCCGGGGGCAGTACGGGGGGTAATATGAGCTGCTTTACGTGAATGTTGATAATTTGATTATCTAATTCTGATCTGATCACATGCTGAGGATCCAGAGTAATCTAATAACGACTCCAATAATCACATCACTACTCCTGTAAACATTTAATCTGATCAGCTTCTTTCCACATGCCATAAGACTGTTGAACTCGAAATAAAATGCTGCTCCATTTCACTTTTTTTTTTTTTTTTTCGTGCAATTCACCATTGTCGATTACTCCATACTTTGGAGCTTCAGTGCATTGTAAATATCAGTGTATATACGTACTTGTTTTACAAATTAATATACATTTTATATTGTGATACAATTTGCACTATATTGTATATATAATACTATATTAATACTGCTGACACTCATAACTACCTCGAGCCAAGGCAACGAAATTTCGTTCTTATGAGCACCGTCTCCTATATATACCCCGATTCCTGTGCACTTCCTTCTCTGCTTTATCACATTGTGGTTATCCTTGGCTCCTGTCTGATCTCGACCTGCTTGCTGGTTTGTCTCCTTTTCCTTGTCTTGCCCTTTGTGTCTTAGTCTTTGTTCCTCTGTGTTCTTAGCATTGTATGGTTGTCTTAAGTTTAAGCTGTGTTCGGTGTTTAGCTGTGTTATATATTTACAGTGTTCTTTGTATTAGCTTTAGCCTTGTTAGCTTGTCCCATGTGGTAGATGTTTGTTAGCGTGTTATGTGTCCTTTGTTAACTCTTGCCTTAGTTGTTATCTTGTGTCTGTGTGGTTTGTTTGTATTCTTTATGATGTTCACTGTAAATAAACCTGTCACACTTGCATGTATGTCCACCTTCCTTGTCCTCCCTTGCCTGGTTCGTGACAACTACTAAAACAGGGAAAGGTGCAGCTCCAGGCATGGGGGTACAAGCCAGCAGCAGAAGCTCAGGACCTGCCTTTAAACCTCAGGCTAAAGGTTGGGTGTTCTGATGGGCTGGGGTCCCATCCAGAGAGCGCTCATGCCTATATGTGGTAAATCAATGTGTGGTTTATCGAAAGATAACTAGAAGGAAGGAAAGGTTTTGGATCTGGTTCTTCTCCCAAACCTCCACAGGAGGAAATAAATTAAGGTTTATAATCCCTGCTACATTTTAATATCTCACATTCCCAGCCTAAGCATGGCACATGCCAAACTCCCTGGCATTAGGATGGCATTACTGAGGTCGTGTTTAATCCTCCTAAAGTTAGTCTGTAGCAGCAAGTGAGCTCTGATCAGCGAGTTGACCTCTATCCTGAGCAGGAGTGTGTGATCACATTAATAACCCATCCACAAAACTCTTTAAACCTTTCTGTAACATTTTACATCATAAAAGATGATTTATCTCCCATTAACACAGACACATGAACATCAGCAGTAGCAGCAAGATCAAGAAAATAAGTAGTGTACAGAATCAAACATAGAGCTGTATTTATTCTTATAATGAGGACAGACTGATAATAAATAATACATATAAAACTGAGCTGCTGCTCATATTCTGGGCAAAACAGGAAGATACAAAGTGATTGCTGAAATAACAAATACAAACATAAAAATAAACATAAAATAAAATTCTACTGTTAATATTACAGCAGCTCTGGCAGCTCAGAGATCAGATCCAACTGCTTCAAACAACAGTCACTGACGACCTGGGTTCGAATCCCAAGCTGGAGTTTAATGGACTGGCACCCTGTAAAGGATGCACCTCTGCCTGTACCCAGTAAATCCAGATTAGGCTCCGGACCCACATGACCCTGACCAGGATAAGCAGGGGTACAACCAGAGGCTTGATTTTTTTATTATTAGAATATCAAGTTGGACCGAAATAAGGTGGTGTGTTTAATGGACTGTCACTCTGTCCCGGATCCCCTGTGACCCTGACCGGGATAAGCATGGGTAGAAGGGAAGGCTTGAGAGAGAAGATTACTATTGTTAAAAATAAAGTTTTAACCCTGATCTTTTCCAGTTAGGCTCAGAAGAGGTGCAGCGCCCATCCTGGAGAACAAAGGGCGAACAAAACGCCAGTTCATCACAGAGCAGGCAGGGTGCCGTTACAGCACCAGAGGATGGCATTAGAACGCTGTACATGCAAATTCCATACAGACAGTGTCCGGACCAGGTCAGGACTCAAACCTGGGTCTCTGGAGTTTAGCTTTTTGAAATGATGTGTTAAAAAAGCTCAAACACAATAATTATGCACTGACCTAACCACCTAATCTATTAAACTATCTGTTAAAGCACTGTCTCCGTCTTCAGTTTGAATTGTTCTCTACACCCTGATACACCCATAAATCTCTTCTGAATGTAATCACTCTGGTTTTGTTCTTCGTACTGCATGAGGGATATACTCCTGTAGCACTGTGCTGGAGGAGAGGAAATCAGAATTAGATTTTGAAAAGGTACAAAAATGAAACTAGTAGCTCTCCTTTATTTCCCTGATGATCTAGTGAGGAAACCTGCACCTAAATGCGTTAAAAAAGACGGAGAGGTGCAGGACGAGCTTGTAACCTCACAAACAAGATGGAAACATGCATGAGGGTGCAGCAGCAAAGCTGGAATGGGTCAAAGTATTTTGGTGTGACCTGTTAGAAAAGAATCGAGTAAGAAAAGATTGTCAAGTCAAGTCAGATCTATTTATATAGCGCTTTTTGCAATGGAGCATTGTCTCAAAGCAACTTTACAAGTTTAGATTATCTCCTAATAACTACGTCCAACCCCAAATTGAGCAAGATTGTTTTCTAAGTTGAAAGATAAAAGATTATACAGGGATTATATAAAGACAAAAATCAAAAGCATTTAAAAAAAATAAACAGGTAAATGAGTAAAAAGTTGACGGTTAGTCTGTTAGTTAAGTTATATTTTTAATCTCATCCTAGTGATGGTGGGATTTCTCAACCAGACATGGAAGGCAACCCAAAACTGGGCCACTCACAAGTGGCATACCCTGAACCAGAGTAGATCAGCTGGTATTGTACTGGTTTTCAAAGCTGAGCTGCTCCTTTTCATATAGTTTTTGGATGACCTCGTGTTGTTGTTGCTGGGTCTGTGGCAGGGCAAGCAGACGCACACACACACACACACACACTGCTCCACTTCTTCCAATCCTTATAAAATAAAGCTTCTATTATTAAAACAAATCAGTCTAGGCTATATTATATTAAATCCTAGCTTGTTTCATTCAGGATTATCAGAGTAAGTTTATCTGTTTAAACACAAACACTGTTTAATAAGAACTAAAGGAAAATTAAACTTAAATTAACCAAATGTCCTGCTTTCAAAAGGAACGCCTGTGAAAAATGGAGAGAAATGAATTTTCGGAGCAGAGAAAATGAGTTTTTACGAGTCGATCCTTTTTACAATTGTTGTAATTTCGAGCTTTATGACGTCCATAAAGAAAAAGAAAAAGCAAACGCTCTCGCTCACCCAGATAAATTAAAGCTTTATTCATCTCCCATTCTGCAGTTATTCTGTGCAAAACAAAGCGGCGTTAAAGCGAGCTCGTGTCTGCTTATCATCGCACGCTGCTCGATCGTTTGCAGGACTAAATGAGGCTCTCAGACCAGACTCTGCTACTGTGATGTAAAAATAATGAGCTTGTCCCTCACGAATGCCTGCAAGGTTCAGTCTGCACCACCTCCACACCTGGCTGATCTTTAAATGTCAGACTCCAGCACTGCATCCAGATTTCAGAATCCGATTCCAGTGCTGAGACGGAGGTGCAGGTACAAGCTGGAACGATTCCTGCATTAGTGCAACATGGGGAAATGTCAGGGGCAGGAAATCCTGGAAACAGGGAGGAAACAAACACGAATGTAATCAGACGGAACAGTTTAATCCAGACTGAGTTACAAACTGAGGCGAAACTCGTTATGAGAAACTCGTTTAGGGGACCAGACCTTGCATGAGCTCATAAACTGCTAATTAATAGTTAATGACTATATCGGAAATTCTGCTAAATCATCATCACTGCTCAGCTGAATCAGCTCCTACTGCCTGGAATTAACTAGTGTGACTGTAACATTAAGCAATTTGTATAAGTTTGTGTACCCCTGCTCAAATTGCATGCGACACCATTAAAGATCTAAGGGGTTTACTGGTTTCCAGTCTTCGTTTTACTAGCTGGTCTTCCCATGCATACAATCAGGCCCCTGCAACTGATTCACTGGATTTCTCATGTTACCCCACTGCTACGTTCCCTGCAGCTGCTGCATCAGATTCAAAATCCTGATACTCATCCAAAGCCAAAAATGGAGCAGCACCTTCTTACCCACGCTCTGTACCTCATACCCTTTGAGACATAAGGGTCCCTGTCTGTGCCTTTATCTAGAGCAAATCTTAACAGGATTTTAGTTGGTTGTGTTCTTGGGCTATTGGTTGTTTGCAAGTGGCGTCATATGGGGGTGGATGATTGGAAGGTCCTGTGAGTTACAGGAGCCATAAAAATGTATTAGAACATTTTTTTTTCAAGGCCCAGTGTAAAATCTTTTCATGGAGCTCAAAATCTCTGGGAGTGCCTCTGCTTATTTGTATATATATAAGGTTGTGTCTACTAAGAAGAGTACAAAGCACTTCTGTAAGTCTCTCTGGATAAGGGCATCTGAAAAATAATGTGAACGGAAATGTATTCAAAAACCACAAAACAGATGCTGAGCATGGCAGTCCTGAAGAAGCTGGAAAAGATTTACACATGTAATGATGAGTCGGTACAAAAATCAGAATGATCCTGCTGTACTGTTTCCTTTATGAATCTGAAACCTGGAGAGTCAATAAATATTTCATATCTGAATTTGCATTTATGAATTAGTTTCATATTATTTTCTCTTTGCTGCTGATCTGTGATGGTTCTCAATAACGCTGAATATTTAAACGTTCTCATTAAGAGCAGCAGATGTTTGGGAATGGGTTAGCGTACGTACTAACAGATGGATGAGAGCTGTGTTAGTGTGAGACAAAATGAGTTTATGATTACTTATAAACCAAAAACCCATATAACCAAATTGATATCAATCTGAATATCGATTATAAGCTGATCCTTTAAAAGCTTCACAAATCCTGGTCTAAACCTGTGATTAATAGGATTAATTTTAGAGTTAATTTATAGCATTAGTATTAGATGTAATGACTGAAAGCAGCAGATTTATTTCAGGTTTGTATCTGCTGAAGATTTGAGGTCAGGAGCACAGTGTAAATGTGATCATCACCTGCTGGAACTCCTTCTTCTTCAGCAGCTTAAGAGATTTTGTGGGAAGTTTCTGTAGATCATGAGGATTTTCTGTGGATCAGGGAGATACAGTTATCTGCTGAAAAAGCCTACAAACAAGAAGCTGTGTTCCTCTAAAAATGCAAGGGAGTCAGAGAGAGGGTGAATATTCCACCTAATGGATTTAATAATTCTAACATTCCTTATAATAAGCGCTAATCCATGATTCAGACACACAAATCCGTAATGAGTGAATGAATGAGAGTAATGACAGAGTGTTTCAGGTAAGTGTTGCGTCTATTCGTTTTATTTTTGTAACTCATTTTTAATTCTTGTTCTTTACTTTGTGCAGCCTGAGGTTATTTTTCTTCCGGTCCCTCCGCAGCATGGCTTTGACTTAATAAGATTTCTAAATAAATATGAACTTTATTTTGTTGTCTCTGGTGCAGAATGATGTATCAGGTACCAGGTCCTTTGAGTCACCCTGATGACGTGTGGGAGCTTCTGGCATTCGAACCATAAGCTGTTTACATATGCCATCAAATCACCTTCATAACATTTCATCAGCCTGCAGCAGGGAGAAACTCGACTCAAATAAAGATTTCGATTTGTTTTAGATTTAGTGCATGACTTTTTATATTACTGTGAGGATCTGCTTCTGTGCTGAACCTTTTTATATATGACAGATCGTGCAGAGCAACACAACTACTGTCTATATAAAAGATATCTAAAGTATTTGGACACCTATCTAGTGAATTCAGAGCTACACACACACACACACACACACACACACACATTAGTAACAGAATGGACTGTATCAGAGCTCAGTGGCTTTCAAAGTGGCCCTGTTATAGGATTAGTGCTGGTATAGAGGAGGAGAAACAACAGCTCAGATCAGAACCACCGGAATCCCGCAGAACCCAAATATCATCCAAAGAATCACTACAAGGGTCTGAAACATTAACATCAAAACCATGAACTGAACCCAAACCCAAACATTATCGACAACAACTACAGCATTGAGAATAGAACCAGAAGCGGAACCCAAACAAGAACCAGAATCAGAAACTAAACAGAAACCAAACCTCATTTACAGCATCAGTATCAGAGCCAGAACCAGAACCAGGACCCAAACACAACCTACAACAACTACGGCATCGACATCAGAACCAGAACCAGAAAATAAACAGAACCCAAACAACATTTACAGCATTTATGGCAGAACTAGAACCAGAATATCATCTTCAACATCTACAGCACTGTCAAGAACCTGAACCATAAACGAAATAGAACCCAAACATCATATATAGCATCCCTATAGAGGTCCACAACATCAACATCCAGAGCAGCAGAGCAACAGCCAGAGCCAGAACCTAAACAGAACCAGAGCCCAAACATCATCTACAGCATCAACATCAGGACCAGAACCAGGACCCAAACAAGAACTAGAACTAAACAGAACCCAATCTTCATTTACAGCATCACTACAGAGGTCTATAGCATCAATATCAGAACCAGAACCAAAACTGAAACATTATCTATAACACTACAACATCTCCAGCATTGACAACAGAACCAGAACAAGAACTTGAACCAGAACCATAACTTTGACTACAACATCTACAGCACTGACAACAGAATCAGTACCCAAACAAGAGCATCAACCACATCTACAACATCATTACAGAGGTCTGCTGCACCAACTTTAGAACCAGAATCCAAACATCATCTACAGCATCAACAACAATACCAGAACCAAACCCAAACAGAAACTGAACCAGAACTAGAACCATAATCCAGATGTCATCTGCAGCATCACTGCTGGGAGCTTCTCTGTTAACATCAGAACCAGAACCAGAACCAGAACGGTTTATTTAGCCGTATGGATCAGGTTTCCATTAACCATGCAGTAAAGCTCATGATGTGTGGTGCTGAGCTGGATTGGTTTAAAGCTCCGTCCATGGAACCTGGAGCAATGGAAATCAATCAAGACAGCGGTATAGTTTAGTGGAGTATATAATGGAATAAAGGTTCTGGTCTTGGTTCTGATGGTTGGAGCTGTAGGTATTACTTCCAGGGAAGGGAATCTTAATGTCACAGGTACAATCAGGTTCTGGATCTTTGGAGCTCCACAAAGAAATGCTTTGAGATATAACTTAAGCAGGACAGAAGCTCTCCTTTAACATTCAACAGTAATAAACTTTAACCAGAACCAGAACTAATCACCAATATCAGTAGAACATCACCAGCACTAATGTTCATGTAGCTGAATGAAGAGAATCTGTATCATGTTCTAAGTTCTAATTCCTCCAGAAGCTCATTTTAATTATGAAAGTGACGGGGTGTTTAGGGCAGGTGTTCTGATGAGGCTTTGTTCAGGTGGAACTCTCTCAGGTGTGATATTCTGCTGACTGATTCCTCTCCTGAGAGGTTGTTCGGCTTAGCAGAAGTGATCAGAGAACATGGACGACCTGCCAGCAGAAGGTGAAGGAACGTGTTGAGAATATAAAGCTGATCTCAGAGCAGAGTTTGTGCTTAAGCAGCAGAAAGATTCTCAGCAGGTTTGGATGACTTCCAGCGTGCAGATATCAAACTGGATCTGGAAACCTGTCTTATGGAAATGGAAGGAAGATGAAACGTTTAGGAGAGAACATTTAATTTGTTCCACATTTTCTCCTCTCTGTAAGAGGAAGGTCATTTTTCTCTCGAGCTTCGCTGAGATGATAGAGGGATTTAAGTCAGTAAGTTTAAGTTAAACTCTGAAAAATATAGAAATCTGTACAAACGATGTGGGAAAAAACAAAAGTGTACCGCTTAATGTAGGGAGGCATCGATGCAGAAACTGTGCTCACGTCACACCAACATCCGATACCACGTGGTACCACGTGCCAGTCTAGTGTACAATTTCACTCTGCAGGGGCCTGTACTACAAACGAACAGCCCGAAAACATAACCTCTAAAAACAGCACAGAAATACAACCTCTCTGTAAACACTTTTAAAATTAACCTCTTTAAAAACCTCTTCTACATTAAATCAAACATTAAATCAAACCTCTCCAAAATGGAAAAACAATTTCATTTTAAGGGAAAGAGCCCCTAATAATTCTCTTTAAGGAAAATCCCTAAATAGCGATGGAAACATTTCTTCCTGGACCCGTGACTGGATGGATATGAAGTATGGTATCTTCCTAGAACAAGATGGACTATAAGGGTAAGGCCAGAGAGAACTGAACGGTGAAGGATGGTATTTAAGGATGGTGTTTATTTATTTATTTATTTATTTATTTGTTTGTTTGCTTGTTTTATCATAGCATAAAATATATTTTAATCCATAAAAGGGTTTTAAGACTTTCAGACATCAATTCTACCAGTGAACCTGCACATAAGAGGCAGTAAACTCCTGCAAGAAGCCCTAACGTTAAACCATAACCCTAATCCTAACCCTAACTCAACCCATGTACCCTAACCCTAGAGTTTTTATTTTCCGAGTGTTTAAGTTGCTCGATGGTACACATTTGCAGGTGTGGATGTGAAAGTTATCTGTCACTGCAGTACACAGTGAGGAAGTGACTCTGCTCTCCTCTTAAAAATGAACTAGTTTATAAACTGTGTGCCGGAGCCGATCTCTTCCATCCTGCTCCTCATATAGGTCACGTTCCAGCTCATGTAGAGCAGCTCGAGCTATTTTTTACCAGCCTAGATAAACCAATCGGGATATTTTAGGTCACTCTGAATTCCACATGCAGCAGCAGCAGCAGCGGCTCTAATCATTCTGTTTATTTCTGATGAACAAAGCATCTTCAGGTCAGCGACTTTGTGGCTGAACAGACGATGTTTACTCTTAGTCCATGTGACAGAGGAAAAACAAACAGTGACAGGTGGAGTCACCTTGGTTCAGAACTAAAGTGGTCAGAGGCTCCACCTGTCCAGAACCATCTGTGAGGACCAGGACTGTCCTGTCACTGTGATAAGATGCTGGAGGAGATAAACCTCCTCCAAGATCAGCAGAGGAATCATGTAGAATCTTAAACACTTTCAACTGCTGTATCATTAACAACCTCAATAACAGAGAGTTATATTCCAACCTTAAGCACATTAAGTTCTCATTAAGAGGCTTACATAAGTATGCACCTCTCAGATCAGTACTTTAGGCTGTTTCAATCACTTAAATAAGAGTTATATATATAAATAAAAATAATAATAACAAGTGCTGAGCTTTGACTTGGCCACTCTAGCACATTGACGTTGCTTTTGTTACTCCTGTGTAACTTCAGCCGTATGCTTAGAGTTGTTGCATGGTGAACAACCACCTAGCCTTCAGTTCTGACCAGTTTCCCAGCCCTTGCAGATGAATGCTACCACCACCATGCTTCACCGTGAAGGCTGATGAGCTGAGTTTGGTTTGAATCACACTTAAAGCTTTGCAACAAAGAACAAAACTTTTTTTTTGTCTCATTAGCTTTTCCAGAGTCTCCAAACATGTTTCTTTCTTCTTTCTTGCTGCTTGCCTATAAAGCTGAGCTTGCTGGAGTATTTGGAAAATAGTTACCCTGTACAGAACTTTTAGATCTCAGATACATATAGGGATCCCTCCAGCTCCATGCTCTGTGGATTTTGTAAAGTTATGGATGTTTTTAATAATCACATCTGATCCTGATCCATATTTTATCCTTATTAGTTCCAGCACTAGCTTTAATTGCTGTTTGGTCTTTGTGATGTTTGTGTAGGTTCTCAAACCTACCATCCAGAACAAGCTGTATTTATATTAGGATCAGATGAAGCTTGTTCCATGAATTAGGGACCTTCTGATGACATCAGAGCTACATGTGATGTTTCAAAGCACGGGAGGTGAAAACTTATGCAAGGCACACTTTAAATCCTTTTTTCCTAATGGATTATAAATACAGTTCAGTTCGAGATGTGTTTGCACTGTTAGTCAAGAAGGTAACATTATTTTATAAATGTTTGTGCGGTTAGTGAGTTTAACCTCACACTGAGGTAATTCGTGAAACCTTTAATTACTTAACTTCATCCTAAATCACATCAGAGTTATGGGCATCTGATCTGATCTGACTTTAAATCCCAGACTTTTTAGTTTTTTTGGGAATATTCTAGTTTATAGTTTTTGCAGCACTCTGTGATCTACACATGAGCTTTCAGAACCCATCTGTTTCCTAACCGCGACCATTTTATAATTTCCTTCACCTCTTCACCCAAACATGAGCATAAACGAACTAGTTCCTGATGAATAACTGTGATGAATGATGGTCCGTCTCAGTGCCCATGACCCCGAGCTCTGCACACTCAGATCATAAATCATATCAGGTGTGTAGTATGAAAGAAAATCTAAAGGAGAGGTAAAGGACTTCATTTTCAGTACACATTTTAGTACACTCCATAACCACTACACAGATTTAAGTCCCAAATAATTATCACTTTAGACGTTGTTCTTATGGGGATAACATGCAAAGTTGGCACTGTGGTTATTGGTGCCACCTCACAGCTGTGTCTGTTAGGGTTTCCCTCTAAGTGTCTCTAAAGTGCCTACTGAGTGTGTGCATGGGCACTGTAAAGGATTGGCATCCTGTATAGAGTTAGACCCCTGAGCCGATATGGGCAGTGATTGTGAGTAAAAATTCTGAATTTATGCACCTCAAACAGCCGGTGATGTGAGGACGAGGGTTTAATCCTCCATACGGTGTGGGATTTTGTATGTTCTCTCTTTTTTGTGAATGAGTGAGCATGAGCAGTTCGTTATCTAATGAATCCTCAGATCTGTTCAGACCTAACAGCATTTAATCTAATCCTACTGCTTTAATCTGGAACAGATCCTCCGAGCGGCGCCGTTTCCTCCTGCAGCAGCCGTCAGATTAAATAAATGTCATGTAAATGTTTCATTACATCCTGACCTGAAGCCAGGCTCAGACCTCGTTAGGGTAAGTGTTTGTCTTTAAGACGTGTTAAAACGGCTCAGAGTAAATGTTATGAGGAACAGGAATGGATCGAGGAATTTATAATTAACTCCAGCCTGAGGAAAGTTCGTCTATTGTTTAACTAGAACGTCGTTTCTCATCGAGGGTTTAACTGAAGCATCGATAGCGTTTTTCATCAGACAGTATGAGTCAGAGATTTGTTTCTCGCTGATACTGAAATGAGGAACTTATTTATCATTAATCAATCAGGAAATCGATTGGTTACCAGGGTTCGAGTTCTGGCTTCTTACAGCGTCAGACACCACATAGACTGAGGGAGGAAAGACTGAACAGGAGAGTGTCTGTACCCATTCAGGGCACCACTGATGGACTGGTGCCCTGTTCAGGGTATGTGTTCACTGCCTGCCTGCCTTGTCCGTTAGCCGGGAGTGTTGAGTGGGCGGTCTGGCTGAACTGGGCTTCGATCCTCGTGATCTTGACCCCCAGCTCTGCTGTTAGTCTAAGGCAAGGATGCACAAGTCAAGATCATGAGGACCAAAGCCCAGTTCAGCCAGACACCCCACCAGACACTCCCGGCTAAAGGACAAGGCAGGCGGGCCAGACATGACTCCAGACTCCGGCCCCAGTGACCCGAGCCATGTCAAAAGCCTGCGCAAATAAGTATGTCTTTAGCCTAGACTTAAAAATTTAGAGAGTGTCTGAGTCTCGAACAAAAGTGGGAAGTTTATTCCATAGTTGGGGGGCCATGTATGAGAAAGCCTTTCCCCCTGCTGTGACTTTTTTAATTCTAGGAACTAAAAGAAGTCCTGCACCCTGTGAACGAAGTAGACGAGCTGGATTGTAAAACTCCAAGAGTTCACTCAGATAATGTGGGGCCAGGCCATGTAGAGTTTTATAAGTTATAAGAAGTATTTTGTTTATCAAGGCGGAATTTAACTGGTAACCAGTGTACTGATGATAGAACAGGAGTGATATGATCGAATTTTCTAGTTCGAGTTAGCACTCGGGCAGCTGCATTCTGAACTAACTGAAGTTTATTTATAGATTTACTAAAGCATCCAGTAAGTAAGGTGTTACAGTAATCCAACCTTGAGGTTGTTAATGCATGAACCAGTTTCTCAGCATCATTAAAAGAGAGAATTGTTCTAAATCTGGAAATGTTACGTAATTGAAAGGAAGCAATTCGAGTGATGCTGCTAATGTGCGCATCCCAATAATGCAACCTCAGTTTTATCTGAGTTAAGTAAGAGAAAATTAAATGACATCCAGTCTTTTATTTTCTTTACACAGTCATCAATTTTGTTGATTGTAATGCTGTCATTAGGTTTGGCTGATATGTACAGCTGTGTATCATCTGCATAGCAGTGGAAACTAGACCTTAGACCTTAGATTATTTATATGAACAAACTGGTACCGGTCGGTCAAGTAGGATTTCAACCAAGAAACTGCCAATCCCTTAATACCTACAGTATTTTCTAGTCTGATTAGTAAAACAGCATGATCTATAGTGTCAAATGCTGCACTTAAATCTAACAGAACAATAAAAGAAACACTTCCATAATCTGAGAACATTAACAAGTCATTTAGTACCCTAATTAATGCTGTTTCAGTACATTGATGAGGCCTGAAGCCAGACTGAAATGTTTCATAAATATCATTCCTTTGGAGGTAACTGCAGAGCTGCTGATAGACAGCTTTTTCTAAGATTTTGGACAGATATGTTATATTTGAAATTGGTCTATAATTAGATATCACACAAGGGTCAAGATTGGCTTTTTTAATCAGTGGCTTGATAACGGCAGACTTAAAGGATTTGGGCACATAACACCATGTAACAATTTTCAAAAAAAATTTTGTTCCCAGTTGTTAAGTGTGTTTTCCTGATTGTTTGTACCCTAAATGAATAGAAAAATTTATTATTCCCTGTAAACTTTGCTTTTGTGGTCAGCACAATGATATTTTGAAATTGATCTATTTTTAAGGATATTCGCCATATTTCAAGATACTTAAGAAGCTTCTGAAATTGTGAGAACTATCAAGAAGTTTCTAGAACTGTCCAGAATTATCTAGAACTTTCTGGGACTGTACAGAATTGTAGGTAGCTGTATAACTGTCTAACCCTACAGTTTATATTAGGGGGCACTATAGCCCTTTCCTGAGACGACGGAACGAGTACACATGATCTAATTGATTGGGGATTTTTCATCTAGTAAAGTGGGGGCAAACAGCCTTCACAGACAAAAAAAGTGGAGAATTGACCATAGAACAGGGACAAGGTGTGGAGATTCATCTCTATTTCAGATTTGATTAACGAAACAGTAGATTCACAAACTTCACCAACACACCCATTTACAAGGAGGAGCTTAGGAAAGAAAAGAAGAACCACTACTTCAAAATGGTATTATGGCGGTGTTTACTCTGCTACGGAGGTGATCAAGCTTCTTGCTCTGCGGAAAATTCCCAGTAACACTCTTGTACTTTGATTACTGCCATGGAATAAAAGATTGACCATTTTATCGAAGTTTGGAAGGGAGAGAAAGAAGAACATCCTTTTTTCCTTACAGTACCACAGCAACTTAGTCAATTTAGATGGCATCAAGAGGTTGCATACATCCAGCAGACGCATTTTTCTATGTATGTGGCCATTTTATAAAGACAAGAGCGAAAAAGTACTCTGTGGAAGCATCTGCTAAGATATGTGAGGCCTACAAAGCATACTTTCGGCATGCCTGTTGGTGACCTGTTTCTGTAATAAAAATTCAGAATTTTCGTTGCCGTGGTCACAAAAGCGAAGTTTATGATGAATGTAAGCAATTTTTAATTTGTTTTAGACATAAGCAATTGGAATATAACATTAAAAAGCTGGGAACAAAACTTGTGTTACATAGTGTAATCAAAGGTAAGGGATGAATTTAAAATAACTAACAGTGGCTCTATAATACTAGGTATTACTTCTTTGAGTAAACGTGTAGGAATTGGATCTAATTAACACGTTGATGACTTAGACGAGCTGATCAGTGCGGATAGTTCAGTATTAGTATTCGGGGTAAAAGATTCTAATCTTAATTTACAGCTAATTAAACAGATGCTTTTACTAGTGCTGCATCTGGAAGGTTGCTGAATAGTTAGGTGATGTAATGAGCATCGAGTTTTATGCCTAATGTTTTCTATCTTATCATTAAAGAAAGTCATACTGTTAAAATTACACAGAGCATGAGAAACACTTTCTGTAGGGTTTTTTGTTAATTTGACTGTATTAAAGAGAAATCTTGGATTATTCTTATTTTTCTCTATGATTGGGGAAAAATATGCAGCTTTAGCTTTAGTAAGGGCATGCTTATACTCTGCCATGCTGTCCCTCCAAGCAATCTTAAATACCTCCAATTTGCTATGTCTCCACTTGCACTCTAGGCTCCATGTTGTTTGCTTTAAGCTATGGGTGTGGTCATTATACCATGGTGCTAACCTTTTTTCAATAATTGACCCTAGCAGGAGCAATCGTATCTAGGGTTGAGCGAAACAAACTTTCTAATTGGTCATTTACACACTTAAGATGATTGATCTCCACAGGTGTATTAAATTTTAAGTCTGGTAGGTTTTTAATAAACGCGGGCAAGGAACATTTTAGCCAAACAAATCTCCACAGTTAAAACTATCGCTGCTTTTTAAATAAAATACCAGTTATCAGAAATAATGAATTTCTCCATCCTAAATAATGCCCCTGTATGAGAAGATTGCTGCACTAAACACTGATCTACTGTTTGTGGTGTAGTACTGAATTTTATAGCAGTGAAATAAAACACTCAGCTCTATAACTATAAAAGGATTGTGATATAAAATCAGATTTTTATCTTTTGAAAATATCACACCTGGTTAATTTTGCTTGTCCCTTGTGAAGCAGTTTAACAGTGTTTAATACCACAGTTGATCCTAACATTATTATCATTTTTATAAAGTTTTAAATTAAACACATCACAGAGCAGTGCAGGTTTAGTGCTGCCTGGTTTATATCAGTACTGCTTTCTGGTCTGAGTGTCATGTCACCTTTGCAGAGCTGCTTAATTGTTAAAGAGCACATATAGCATGTGCAGTATGTTATTCAGAATATTAATCAGTATTAATACAGATTTAAGTACTAATGCACATACCAACTCTGATTTACACAGTCCACGTAAAGCTAAACTCCATAATTAGGTTACAGTTTTGGATGGTGAATATTAATGCAGACATTTTGTGAGATCCTACGTATGCTAACGTAGCCTCGGGACAGCACAAAGCAATGGGCCGTGATCTGAACCCTCGTCCCGCTGCTGCCCCATGTTAGCTGGATTTAATTCAGAGAAGCCCAAAATAAAGCTGATCAGAGATATTACATTATTAATGGAATGGAGGCGTGTGCTCCGAGAGCTGGAAATCCACAGAGCGTCTGCCAGAACTCAACGCTTCAGTATGGAACCACAGCCAAGTGGAATTATTCCAGTAATGCCTTTTAATTTAGTGTGCAAAATTTTGAAAACTAACCCATCTACTGACAACATCAGGAGGAAACACATATAAATTGGAAGAACATACAAAACTCCACAAATACAGTAACCATATTGTATACTTGTTGCTAAATCTGTGCAGCACTAACACTAGCTGCTGTATCACTGATTCAAACAATGACTCATTCTTCATCATAATTCATTATTATGATATAAATGAACTATCTGACTGAATGAGTAACTCATTCAAACCCTGATTATTTCTTTCTATTACCGGCAGATTACATTTTTGCCGCTAATTGTTATTTAGTATCTTTACAGCTATACCGGCATGTGATTGCAGTAATTATCCATTAGTCGTGACTTTTTGGTTTCAACTTTTGGTGTAGTTTTTATAACATTTTACAACCTTTCCCCACTTTCTTTTTTTCTGAGACTTTTTTGTTTTTTGTGATATTTTGTATTAACTTTCCATTGACGCTTTAATCAAGAACTGCATTGGACCACCGGCTGCAGCTTACCATCGGCTAAACCATATCTTCAATCGACACCCCACAACACCACTTGAAGCTAAGTATATTTAACTTATTATTTAATTAATTGTATTAACATGGCTTCTGCTGAGCTTGTTCCCTGTGCTGAGTGTGGCATGTTCAGCTATTCTTCCTTAGTGTAAATTTGATTTGTGATAGGTGTAGGCTTGTAGCTAGTCTTATGGAGAAGACTGTAGTTTTAGAAGGGCGCATCCAGATATTAGAGAAGGCTAGCTCAGCTTCTAGCTAGTTCTGGATGCCACAGGTGTAGTTAGTGCCCCCACCCCGACAGAGCCCTCGCAGCAGGACAAGTGGGTGACAATTTGGTGATGTAGTCATAAGGCTAGCCCACCAGAGCACCACTCTTTACCTGCTCACGTGTCCAACAGGTTTACCCTCCTCAGTGATGCACCCACAGAGCAGCCTGTTGAAAGAGCTCTGGTCATAGGTGACTCTATTTTACAACACGTGAAACTAGCTACCCCTTTATGGACACCAGCAGCTAGAGTTACATGTATCCCGAGAGCCAGAGTGCCGGACATTGTAACGAGTCTTAGTGAACACGAGAGCCGCAGATTCTCTTGGATAGTTATTCATGTAGGGGCTAATGATATACGCCTTCGTCAGTCAGAGGTTACTAAGGCTAATTTTGTAGAGGTGGTTAGAGTGGCGAAGGCAATGTCCGATGCAGTAGTGTGCTCTGGCCCCATCCCAATGCGGCGAGGTGACCAAGCCTACAGCAGGTTATGGTCGCTGAACTGCTGGCTGTCCAAGTGGTGCTCTGAAAACAACGTGGGCTATATAGACAACTGGACAGCCTTTGAGGGTAAGCCTGGCCTTTTAGGATGGGACGGTGTCCATCCCACTCGGGAGGGTGCTGCTCTCATCTCACTGACAACATTGCCCATAGTCCTTATGGCCCGATTGGTTTAGGGGCTGACTATCCAGAGCAGGGGTCAGGCAGCAGACAGACCAGCTTAACCAACTGTCTGCTGGTAGCCATGCACCGTCACCCAGAACTCACGTTATTGAATCTGTCTGTTACCTGCATCTGCCCTAAACGTAAACGCTCTCAAAAAGAGTTTTAATGACCTCATTAGTATACACACAGATAGCTCCCATAAAAATAACAACCTTAGACTAAAGCTAGGACTACTTAACATTAGATCACTTACAAACAAAGCAGTGATTGTAAATGAAATGATCACTGATAAACGCTTACACGCTCTCTGTCTCACTGAAACTTGGATTAGACCTGATGAATATTTAGCCTTAAATGAAGCCTCACCTCCTGGATACAGTCATGCTAATTGCCTTCGTCCTAATGGTCGGGGGGAGGCGTAGCCACTATTTTTACACCAAAAGAGCTAAGTGTTACAGCTAAATCCCATTACAAGGCTAATTCTTTTGAAATACTGATTCTTAATGTGACTCATCCATCGTTATGGAAGTCAAAACCACACTCTTTTCAGCTTATCACTATTTACCGCCCTCCTGGTCCCTATTCAGAATTTCTTCAGCAATTTGCTAACTTTCTTTCCTGCTTACTACTGTCAACAGATAAGGCTTTAATTGTAGGTGATTTCAATATTCACTTTGACAATGAGCAGGATCCACTTAAAGCTGCTTTTGAGTCCATCTTAGAATCCATGGGTATCACTCAGAATGTGATGGGACCAACCCATAGCTGTAATCATACTTTAGATCTAATATTAACATTTGGTATCAATATAGATAACCTTGATGTTTTCCCACAAAGTGATTTGATTTCAGATCACTATCTTTTAGTATTTGAGCTATCTCTAATAAATAAAATCCTTCTGCCTCGTTTCCACACCAAGCGCACTATCACATCTGCTACTCCAGCTGCGTTTATTAAAAACCTACCAGACTTAAAATTTAATACATCTACGGAGCCCAATCATCTTGAGTGTGTAAATGACCAATTAGAAAGAGTGTTTTGCTCAACCATGGATACGTTTGCTCCTGCTAGTGTCAAACGCATTATGGAAAAATGGCTAGCACCATCGTATAATGAACACACCCGTACCTTAAATTAAACAACGCAGAGCCTAGAGTGCAAGTGGAGACATAGTAAATTTTTAGGTATTTACTTAATGCCGATGTACATATTTTGCATTGTATTTGAACTATCACTCAAATACTTATTAGTTTAGATAAATTAGATTCATTCTTACATTTATCATCTACGCTGACCGAGAGGGTTGGGTCCCTTTTTGAGTCTTGGTCCTCCCAAGGTTTCCTCCTCATAACACTTAGGGAGTTTTTTCTTGTCACTGTCACCCTAGGCTTGCTCAGTTTGGGATTGGACGTAGATATTAGGACATTATCTAAAAATATAAAGTTGCTTTGATACAATGCTCCATTTTAAAAAGCGATATAAATAAATCTGACTTGACTTGACTGACTCAACAAACGTCAAATCTAAGGAGTTAATTTGTCACTGAATGATTCCTGATTCAAACAGTAACTCTCCGAACAAGACCTTTCATGACTGAGGGATTCACTTTTTGAAAGAGTAAATCACTGACTGAATGATTCATTTATCTAACCATGAACTTAATAACAAAGAGAAGCATGAACCTTGTTAATAAAATTGTTTATGACTACATAATTCACTGATTCAGACACTGAACCATTCACTGAGTGAGGAGTGAATTGTATTTGTGATGAATTGATTCACTGACTCTCTGAACATGAGAAGAGAGTACAACTGAAGAAAAAGCTGATCAAACTTGAGTTATGATCAATTGATTCAATGGAGCCAAAATCATAACCGAGCAAATGATTCATTCAATCAAAAAGTGACTCGCTGAGCAAGAGAGCACTGAATTGATTAAAAGTTATGCTGCCTTCAAGTCGTCCTCGGAAGTTCCTACTTACGAGTTCGGAGGTGGTACTTACAACATGATGTACGTTCAAGTGTTTTTTGTCGGGTGGTGACGCCAAAGGAAACTTTTGTTTGTACTACTTCTGTTTTTGTATAGGCAAAACCAGCAAGTTTATTTAGCCTTACTTGAAGAGAATGAAGCGAACAGGACACGAATTAGATGAGTAATATTTTATATTATATAATATTATTTCGTTGTAATTCCTCATTAACATTAGTGCAAGTTGGACAAAATGTACACTAGCTTAAACTGTACAGTTAACATGCAAAACTACTGTTAGTAAACTAAAAACTTTACGTTTACTGTAGTAGCAGCATCCATGCCGGCAGCCGCCATGACGTTTCGTTACTGACACGCCCCCAACTCGGAAAGTCGGGGCTTATCGAAAAATCCGAGTTTCCCACTGGTAAATACGACATTGCGGTGACGTTTATGTGATCTCATCTCGTAAATACGATATTTCCGTCACCACTTGAAGGCAGCATTAGTACAATCAGTTAGAAGCTGATACTGATTCATTTACTGATTTAATTTACACTTTTAGCTTTCTTACTCTCGGTTACAAGACAGTCTTTATTTTATTCTGGATTTAGTTTAAAGTGAAATAGAGCTGTTCTGTCCCTGAGCTTGACTTTTCTCTGACTTTGGGTTATTAGAAAAGATCAGTGTGTGGATCTGCACCGTCAGTACTTTACCCTCCTAAACTGCAGCTTTAGGATTTATAATTTGCTCTGATAAAGAAATAATGACATGTGATTTGTGGAGCACAGAAGAGCTGCTTTAGCGATCTGCACTGAGGTTAGTCTGTGCTGCTGATTCTGTATTAGATCATCTAATAATAGCAGTGCAGAATAATGAAAATGTTCATGTGTGTGTGTGTGTATGTGTGTGTGTGTGTGTGTGTGGTAAGGAGGAATAATGTTCTTTAACGAATCGATGACAGAGCGTCTGCATGAACGTAAAATGCTTCGTTCAGCCTAACAGAGACGAGCTGCTGCTGTCAGGAGCTGCAGAAATGTGTAAGCAATAACACGCTTAAACGATCGGTAATTATTGTTATTATTAATATTAATAATAATAATAATAATAGTAATAATAATAATAATAATAACTCTCACTGCAGAGACAGAGGACAAACCAGGTCTTAAAAATCAGGCTTAAAGATTATTAATTATCAGGATGTGCATTAAGAGAGGTGGAGAGGTGTTACCTCATATATACCTCTTCTATACCTCTATCTATATCTGTACCTCATCTATAAATTACTTTAACTAATTAACACACGGGAAAATGAGAAAACACGAAAAAATACAAGCCTAAAGCATAACTGCACTGACGTTTAATTATATTTCTGTAGAGCTTTAAACAATAATCACTGTCACAAAACAGTCAAGTCAGATTTATTTCTAAAGTGCTTTTTACAATGGAGAATCATCTCAAAAAAGCTTTATAATTTCAGATTATCTTCTAATATCTAAGGCCAATCTCAAACTGAGTAAACCTAGGGTGACAGTGGCAAGGAAAAACTCCATAAACATTATAAGGAAGAAACTTTGAGAGGACCAAGATAAACAGCTCTTTCAACACTAATTACGGGGCACATAGATTAGAATTACATTTTTATTTGGTACATCATCAGAAAAAAGCAGAGTGAACACACAGACGTGATCGACGACAATCTGAGGGTTAAACAGATCAGACATCAAGATCCTGACAGATATCAGTGGTCTGTCCTGCTGATCTACAATCTTCTATTAAATATTTAGTGTGTGTGTGTGTGTGTGTGTGTGTGTGATTATCTTCAGACTGATTTTATCTTTATATATCTCTCTCTGCTGTTGTTCTTGTACTTGTTGACTCAGTGCTGTTTTGCTGAGCGTTTTGTTATCAGACTGAAGCAGGCCGTCTGAATGTAAAGTGCTCTTGTTTCCCGCAGAGCTGAAACGCTCTGAATTCTAAAGACCTCCAATTTAGCAGCTGTCTCTAACCGTACTGAGAGAATTAGAGAAGCGCTTGCGTCCTTACTCCAGCAAAAACCAAGCGCCCAGTTCCAGCACGGCCCCCAGTCCAGTCCAGTCCGGATAAGGCTCCAGAATGTGTCAGGTTTCTCATCTGCAGTTTAGAGGATAATCAGGTGTAGTCAGGATCAGTTACGGTGACTGTAGAACTGCAATAAAACACACAAATAAAGAGAAAAGAATATGACTATTAGATACACACAAACACACAAACTACACACACAGCTGTGATAAAAATAAGTAAAATGGATGATTTTTGAGGTTGATGCTTATATCAGTTGTTTGTGCTTTCCATAGGAATGTCATGGATATGTATGAACAAAACAAAACCAAATGTACCAAAACCTTTAGATATTGGACCATGGCTTGGGGTAGGGTGGCACCTGGCCAGTGTAAAGGTAAAGCCCAAAGTAAAGCATGCTCTGAATAATTAACACAACAGCTTTAAATAAACTGAGGAAGAACCAGAGCCAAAGTGGAAATCTTTAGCTATCATCTATACATAATAAAATTCAAATAAACATCAACATCATAATGTCACGCCGCTGGACTTCAGTCTTACATCAACTCAGCCCACCTCCGAGAACGGGGCGCACACCAACTCTCGCAATGCACCTGCCGAACACGACTCCCCATGCCCAGCTAAGCCGCACATTCAGATCGGTGTCACCCGCCTATCTCCCGAGTTGTTTGCAATAAACCGGCTGAATGCCATTTACCTCAGCAAGCGTCTGTTTTGCTTGATCTTAGTGACACATAATAGCTTGTTTAAACATCTATAAACACTCAGAGCAGTAACAGATACACATCCTACTTTATAAAGAGTCAGTATATAATTTAATTTAATCAGCTAACGTAATTAAAGAAACTCTATATATACAGTACTGTGCAAAAGTCTTAGGCCACTATGTTTGTGATTTAATGTCATATAATGACCATATTGTAAGCCCCCCCCCCCCTCCCCCAGCACTGTGAGATTCCTGTAAGCCATCACTAGAGGGCAGCGTTGGCTTGGCTGACACGCCTGGATCCTCACAGTGAACGTGATCGCGCATGCACCTGCTTAAGCTGCGTGATTGCAGTATCAGCGACACCTTTGAGTGTTGTGTGTGACCTTACCCGTCTCGTTCGTGCTGCCGCATCCGGTTCGGCTCTAGGGACAATGGTAGGCTGGGCCTGTTTAGAGGGTCAGCCAGGTAGAGCCTGCAAGCTCGAGATAACTGGTAGGTCTTAGCAGCTAGGGAGGCTAGGGGATAGAAACGGCTAGGGAAAGAAGCCCCGCGGCTCCAGGTTCCCCCGCACTCCCGCTTCTCCAGCCCCCGTGGCTTTCGGCCCTCTCATTGCTGCAACACAAGTCTCCCGAGACCTCTCGTCCTGTTACCACTTCCCTATTGGGCTTATTTAGCCCCAATACCGAGCGGGAGGCTAGGCACCCCGCTCACACTCTCGCTTCAGAGGAACGACGTTAGAGCAACGGACCTTGACGTTGGAGATTGGGGTTCGCTTTCCAGCTGCCAGCCAATATAGGCACAGCTACATTTTCATTTTGTTTTTGTGTATTTAGTTCTTTATTCATTCATTCATGCTTTTTTGTTCACTATTTCCATCTGGAGCTAACTGCAATTGGGTCCTAAAGCCCTTTTATTTTCTGTTAAAATCTATTTGCTGGTTTTTATAGAGGTGAACCGTAACACATATATATTGTCGACGACTCTTTTCCACTGATCTGAGCTTTAGCATATCTTGGCCTTTTCACAGTGTTCCCTTTCTAAAGTTGTTTCTTGACTGCTACCCTTCAAAAAGACCATTCCTGATCAAGCTTCTTCAGACTGTAGAAAGGACTGTAGAAAGGTCGACTTGGCATCTCTATGAAAAGTGTAAGGGAAACTCGCACTAAATATTCTCAACTATAGCCTAAAGAAGCTGATTTTTTAATATTGCATACAACTGTCCTGTATTTTTCAAGTTGCATTCTAATACAGAGACTGAGAAATAATTATATTAATAATTATATTTCTGAATTCCAGAAAAAGTTACAAGGTCATTTAGGGCTATTAATAAGGTTAAAATAAAAAATAAAAATAAATAAATGTTGTGATTTCATACAGGTGTCTTTGAGGAGTAAAGATGGGCAGAGGATCTACAGATTATTGAAATGTTTTAAAACAATGTTCCTGAAAGAAATATTTGAAGGTTTATAAGTTAGAAAGCTCACTCTGTGATGCTGCTGGATGGGATCTTTGGTACATCGTGGGTGGCCCTGTCACAGGTAAGATTCTAACAGGAATAACCCAGACTCTAATCAGGGTAAAGAGCTCAGAGCTCAATAAAGACTCTAGATGTGAATGTAGTACCATATAGGTGATTAATTTAACTCTAAATCATTAATGGACAGACCTGAAGGTCAGGGTGGTGGAATTAGGAGAGGAAAACTGCTGATTAATCACTTGTAATATGAGTCGGAGAATGTTAAGATAGTTTTATAACACTGTGAGTGCTACAGATATCCCATAATGCATCGTGTCAAAACTCAAAACTCCAGACTCCAGTCCTCCAGATTCACAGAAACTAAACACTAAGTCCAGCTGATAGCTCTGTTTATAATAAAAACATTACAGCTGGGGTCAGCTTAATAAAAGAGCTTCCGTCATAGAGTAGAACCTCCACACACACACACACACACACACACACACACACACACACACACACACACACACACATCATTAAACCCACCTACTATTAAAAAGTCACCCTTCTTTCTGATGTTAAAATAAAGTTCCTCTGTAATTGTGTGTTAGCAGCAGGAAGCTGAAGCTCTGCCTCATTAAACGTTATTATTTCTGCCGTCAGAAGCTTCAGATCAACGTCAGCAGGAGTTCACTCCTCCGCTTCTCTTTCACTTCTGATCGGCTGTGTTTGCTGTGCCAGGAACACATTTTAATAATCAGAATAAATAAAAACTTGATCATTGTTGCAGCAGCAGGGTTCGCAGCACTGAAGGACCCTAAACACGCTGAGTTTGGTTCAGAGGGATGAGCAGTCACATGGCTTTACCAGCAGAAAGATCTTCCAGATTGATTACCACATTACCAGTACAGAATAAAGGCCTTTTCACACCAACTCCAATTCTTACAGAGGAAAAAAACGTACATCAAGAAAAAGAACATACGTAAGTCCGTCCAACGCCGTCCTTCACACCAAGTCCAAAACTAACGGACCAGACGCTGCGTGAAATGTTTAATCGGAGCCTGTTCTAATTTCTGCGTTGTTAAAATCAGGCTGACCAATCAGATCTCAGTCGTTGGGCAGAACAGCTCATCAAGAGCTTATAGAACGAGCAACAGTCTGCCTCTGAAAACATGGATATTAAAAGAAAGATCTGGTGGAATAGAACTGAAAGGCTGGAGAATGGACGCGTTTAACCTGTTTAATTTCTGATGGATGAGATGAGGGTTTGGATGGAGGAGGTGCGACAGAGATGAATAAACGTAAATTGCGGCTCTGTGGAATAAAAAACACGCTGAACCATTTACTCTACAATCATACGATGTGTACATGGAACTGATCCTGAATCGGTTTGTAGGTTCAGTACAGATAATGTGTGCAGGATAATTACGGCTCCAGTGAATGGTTCATTAACCTTCACACAATACGTGTGTACATTATGTGATCCATCTACAAGAGCTCTACTTCATTTCATTTCACTTGTTCAGATTGAAGAAATGTTACTCTAAGTTAAAACAGGACCAGCTTCTACTGAAATAAACCTGAATCTAAATGTGGAAGGTTGTAGTTTCTCTTAATCTCACTGTTTTAGAATTATAGCATGTCTTAATATCTCCAAACAACTGAAGATCTGTTCTGCAGGGGCTGTACATGTAGAGGCGCAAATGACAGGAACCAGGAGCAGGTTAGGAGCAGGAACATCCTGTATCAGAGTTACAAACAAACACTCTCTACAAAATGTTTAATATTCATGCTAAATAATGTGGATTTTAAACATTTTTCCTGTAGAATGTCCATCTAGAATAAACATACAGTATCTCAAATTAAATACCAGCAGTAATTGTAGTATTGGTGCGGCACAGCATCTTAATGTAGGGTTTGGTTTCCTTCTTCATCCTGTAAATAATAAAACATTAAAGAAACCAATCAAATCACAGCCATGCAACCAGATTGGCTGCGCAGCATCAACACCATCTTCTGGAAAATATGGACGGTATGCAAAATGCAAATAAAGAATACAGTGCATTTTACACAGTGTTACTTACATTTATTTTGACTTTTATTTCATTAGTACAGAATTAATAGCATACTGAATTAACCTGAGATATTTCACCTTTTTCTGGTCAACTTCATTTCATTTGTTAATAAATTTCCATTTCAGTCCTACAACACATGTTGAGATTGGGACAATTTAGGGCTAGTAATGAGATAAAAAATAATGATGTGATTTCAAACAGGTGATTATAATCATGATTTGGTCCAAAAGCAGCATCCAGGAAAGGAAAGGCTGAGTCTTTGAGGAGTATAGATGATCAGAGGATCTCCAGTTTATCAGCAAATGTATAAGAAAATGATTGAAATGTTTAAAAACAATGTTCCTTAAATAAAGACTGGAAGGGATTTATATATTTCTCCCTCTATAGAGCATAATATCATATAAACAATTCAGAATCTTGAGGAATTTCCTAAAAAGCTTAAACTGAAGGGGGTGATCTCCACTCCCTCAGACGGCACTTCATCAAGAACCCTCATTCATCAACCCTAGCTGATAGAACCATCATTATTTCATTTTTTAAATTTCATTATTAACTCTAAATTGCACTGTCCCTATTAGGAATCATGCTCCCGACGCTGGTCAATTCAAGTCAGATTTATTTACTGTATATTGTGCTTTTTACAATGGAGCATTTTATATTTTTAGATTATCTCCTAATATCTACGTCCAATCCCAAATTCAGAAAGTCTAGGGTGACAGTGGCAAGGAAAAACCCTGGGAGGACCAAAGACTCAAAAATGACCCAACCTCCTTGGGCGGGGCGTAGATGATGGTGACGGAAGCACCTTCAGAAGCTGCAGCGGATGAACATCATGTGTGGGGCAGGAACTGGTACCGGAACACAGCTCGGAGAGAAAACAGAAAAATGCAATTAGTTATTGATTAAGAGCACAGTGTCTGTTAACAATCACTGATGCCATGTGTAGCATGAGACCCCGGCAGCATTAGCTATAGCAGCATAGCTAGAAAGAGGAGAACGGAAGGAAAACACAGCCAAGAGGGATGACATGAGACATCGGCAAACCCCACGGGAGGCAGAAGACAGCAACCCAACGTCTCTGATCACCATAAGACTCTTGACTATGAACGCCCATGTAGCACTTGTCTATAGCTCCTGCTAATACACAAAGGTGTGATAACTACAATGAGGGTATCAATTGGACCAGATAGGTTCGCTCAGGGAGCAGAACACTTGAAAGAAATGAGACCAGAGACGTGGTAATAACGAAGTGTATTGAAAGAAAACAATGAATATGTGTTATTAAATAAAACTCTGTAACAAAATAAAATTTACAGTATCTCGGTTCCCAAGAAATAAGAATTTAACAACCTTCAGATCATCAATGAAAATGGCAAGTATTCACCCCTTTGTTATATTCAAATGTTCAATTAATTACTATTATTAATCCACACTAATCACCTGTGTTCTTTATTTTGGTCTATTTATGCAATTGTGTGATACGTATTAATTACTATTACAGCCTGTTTACAGATGTTTAATCTGCTAATTACTCTTTTCTTTTTCTTTTCCTAGGTTCCCTTTAATTTAAGAGGTAAAGGTAAGAATTATACTTTATAGTTTAATAGTCTAGTTTTAGGGTTTTATTTCGGGATTAGTTCTATTTTAGATCAACTTTTAGATCATTTAAACCAGACCATATATTTGACTGTTACACCAAAACCAATGGACATCAAGAAAACAAAATAACCAACAACTGTGTATCAAACCACTTATCAGATGACAGAGAAAAAATAGATAAAATAGTGTCAATAACACTTTTCTTTCTTTCAGTCCTCAATTGTCCAATAAATGCTTTACTTCTCAACTTGTATGTAAGTGGTTTTTCTTCCTTTTCGAAAAGGTTTTTTTTTTCTTAAATGAAATAAAAATAAGCGTTCTTTGTTCAAAGATGTGAAAACTCAGATCACTTAGCTGTCAAGCATCCATGGGTAAAACTACTCAAAGATATCCAAAAGAAAAAAATATACTCAAGAGTTGGGTTGTCCGTTACGGGCTTGGCTTGCCATCCTGACACCATGCAGCGCACCGGCCAGGTGCAGCTGGACGATGTGAAGAATTGTTCTTGAAGAGTGCAATCATTTCCAACCAAACAAAAAAACTGACCGAATCCTATCCAGGGCTTATACACACCATTCCAGAGTATTGGAAAGTTTTATTAGCCACAATGAGTGAACTTCTCTCCTCTCCTCTGCTTCACAGACTCGCCTCTAACAGTAATCAGCTCTGTAAGTGACTTATTCACTAATGAAACAGCTTCACTTTTCCACAAAAGCACACATTAATGGATAAAACACAGCTTATTTAACAGTTAGCTTGGCCTTGTATTATGTACAATAGGGTTAGCTTAGCATAGATTCCCATTACACTGGATAGTTAGCTAAGCATAGCAAGTGGTTTTAGCGGCTAGGCTAATTAGCGCTATTTTATACTCTTATTTACTTGGCCATTACGGTCAAAATACAATTAAAAGTGTGTTCAACACTCACCGAATCCTATCCAGGGCTTATACACACCATTCCAGAGTATTGGAAAGTTTTACTAGCCACAATGAGTAAACTTCTCTCCCCTCCTCTGCTTCACAGACTCGCCTCTAACAGTAATCAGCTCTGTAAGTGACTTATTCACTAATGAACGCTGAATCCTAACGTTTTATAGTATTTATTTTAAATACTTTGAGCTGAGGTCTGTATGTGATCTGTCTCTTTCTCCGACCGAACTCTCTCTGAATAAAACGGGGTTGATGCCTGCTGACCAACTTAACTCGCCTCTTCTTTAGAGGATTATCATTGGCTGCTGCTTTGCGCATTGGAGTTTCTACTTTATTATAATTATTTTTAATAATTAAAATCAGTTTATTCTTTCACATTTCCCCACTATTTTCACCCTATTTGGAAGAGTTTTTGTCTATTAAGTCATTTGTATGCTATTTCTGAATAAAAGAAAAATTATTAATTATTTATATTACCCTTTACTCAGTGTCAGTGCTTTTTGTTACCCACATAGGAGGACCTGGGTTACCACCCAGCTCTGCCCTTAGTCTAATAAGGAAACAAAGGAGTGCACGAGTCAAGATCACGGAGGACCGAAGCCCAGTTCAGCCAGACCACCCACTCGACACTCCCGGCTAACGGGACAAGGCATGCAGGCCAGACATGACTCCAGACTCCGGCCATAGTAACCCGAGCCATGCATCCCGGGAATAAAATCTGTGAAAAAACCTGCATAAATAAGTAATGTCTGTTAGCCTAGACTTAAAAATTTTGGAGAGTGTCTGAGTCTCGAACGAAAGTGGGAAGTTATTCCATAGTTGGGGGGCCATGTATGAGAAAGGCCTTTCCCCCTGCTGTGACTTTTTTAATTCTAGGAAAACTAAAAGAAGTTCCTGCACCCTGTGAACGAAGTAGACGAGCTGGGATTGTAAAACTCTAAGAGTTCACTCAGATAATGTGGGGCCAGGCCATGTAGAGCTTTATAAGTTATAAGAAGTATTTTGTAATCAATGCGGAATTTGACTGGTAACCAGTGCAGTGATGATAGAACAGGAGTGATATGATCAAATTTTCTAGTTCGAGTTAGCACTCGGGCAGCTGCATTCTGAACTAACTGAAGTTTATTTATAGATTTACTAGAGCATCCACTAAGTAAAGCGTTACAGTAATCCAACCTTGAGGTTATAAACGCATGAACAAGTTTCTCCGCATCATTAAAAGAAAGGATATTTCTAAGTTCAGCGATATTGCGTAATTGAAAGAAAGCAGTTCGAGTGATGATGGTAATGTGTGCATCAAAGGAGAGATCTGAAAGAAATTTTTGAAGTTTTTTACAGACGGACTGGGCAGTACTGGACAGCCATCTAGATTTAGGATAGATGTAACCAATCTGTCTCTCACAGCCTTGGGTCCCACTAATTGAACCTCAGTTTTATCTGAGTTAAGTAAGAAAAAATTTAATGACATCCAGTCTTTTATTTCCTTTACACAGTCCTCAATTTTGTTGATTGTAAGGCTGTCATTAGGTTTGGCCGATATGTACAGCTGTGTATCATCTGCATAGCAGTGGAAACTAATGCCATGTTTACGAATAACTGAGCCTAGTGGCAGCATGTACAGAGAGAATAAAAGTGGGCCAAGCACTGACCCCTGAGGCACGCCATACTTCAATTTTGAGAGCTTAGACCTTTTTAGATTAGATTATTTACATGAACAAACTGGTATCAGTTGGTCAAGTAGGATTTAAACCAAGAAAGTGCTAATCCCTTAATACCCACAGTATTTTCTAGTCTGTTTAGTAAAACATCATGATCTATAGTGTCAAATGCTGCACTTAAATCTAACAGAACAAGAAAAGAAACACATCCCTTATCTGAGGACATTAATAAATCGTTTAGTACCCTAATTAATGCTGTTTCAGTACTATGATGGGGCCTGAAGCCAGACTGAAATGTTTCATAAATACCATTCCTTTGGAGGTAACTGCAGAGCTGCTGATAGACGGCTTTTTCTAAGACCATTAGGACGAGCTCGGTGAGCATGACTGTATCCAGGAGGTGAGGCTTCATTTAAGGTTAAATATTCTAATCCAAGTTTCAGTGAGACAGAGAGCGTGTAAGCGTTTATCAGTGATCATTTCATTTACAATCACTGCTTTGTTTGTAAGTGATCTAATGTTAAGTAATTCTAGCTTTAGTCTAAGGTTGTTATTTCTATGGGAGCTATCTGTGTTTATACTAATGAGGTTATTAAAACAGACTGTTTGAGAGCATTTATGTTTAGGGCACATGCGGGTAACAGACACAGTTTCAGTAATGTGGGTTCTGGGTGACGGTGCATGGCTACCAGCAGACAGTTGGTTAAGCTGGTCTGTCTGCTGCCTGACCCCTGCTCTGGATAGTCAGCCCCTAACCAATCAGGCCATAAGACTATGGGCAATGTTGCAGGAGATGAGAGCAGCACCCTCCCGAGTGGGATGGACACCGTCCCATCCTAAAAGGCCAGGCTTACCCTCAAAGGCTGACCAGTTGTCTATATAGCCCACGTTGTTTTCAGAGCACCACTTGGACAGCCAGCAGTTCAGCGACCATAACCTGCTGTAGGCTTGGTCACCTCGCCACATTGGGATGGGGCCAGAGCACACTACTGCATCGGACATCGGCAACTCTAACCACCTCTACAAAATTCCTCTAGAGGGTAGCATAGACTCGCTGTTTGGCTTGGGCAATCTTGGTGCGAGCGTGCATCGTTATTGTGGAGCTTGAATTTTCAACCAGATAAAATACCCAGTTATTAAGAGTGTTGCTTACGTTCGAGTCCGTTCTTCAATGATTCTTTCTTTTGTAGTTCTCCCACCTCTCCTTCTAGTATCTCTGTGTAAGGGTGTGTGGCGCGTCCTGGTTACATTCAATCCTAACACTAGGGTTCTGGCGTTCGATGGCGTTTTGGTTTGGGTGATTATTTATATTTTTTGGTTCACAATTTCCATCTGGAGCTAACTGCATTTGGGTGCTAAAGCCTTTTATATTTTTTATTTTCAAAGTTCGCCCCTGTCCTAATAAGTTGCAGGCCTGAAATGCAGAAAAAATACATGAAATATTTTGGGTTCATACTGTCTGCAATGAAATAAAAGGAAATGTAAGGAACACTGTGTTTATTTGCATTTTCCATGCCGTCCAAATCTTTTTTGATTGGAGGTTGTAGTGCAGTTGTAATTTTAGCAAAACACTCAGTCATTGTGACCCGAGCAGAATGTGAATTCTTGACATTTTGATTCCTGCAGTTTATTGGATAATAAATCAGAACCTCTGTACCAGTATCTGCAGCAGAGCTGCACATCCAATCATCAGTACAAATCTAATAATTAAAAGATCAGTCATGTTTAACACTGGATAAAGCATGCTCAGTTTATATAAAACTTCAGAACTCAGATCAGTGATACAGCTAAAACAGAACCTGAAAATCAGCAAAGCCAGAGATAAATGACAGATCAGATTTGGGACAAATGCACCTATCAAATGGATTAAATAAGGACAGTGTTATTATATAAGTATTATAAAATATTTAATTTATTATTAACATTAAGCAAAAGAAATAAAGAGAAAGGGAAATAATGTGATTTAGTCTAAACGTTTCTCTTATTAAACGGTGCACCCATTCTTTATTTCTTGATTTCTTCTCTAAAGTACGTGTCGAGTTTACTCTGGAGAAAGGGCTTCACTGGGGCACAGCAGGTCCAGATTGGTCCAACCCCTCTCTAAAAGCAGGCAGAGAGCTTAACGAGGAGTCCAGAGGTGCTAATGAAGCGGTTCGGTACCTGATCTGCCCCCGAGACCCAATCACAGCCCTGAGATCAGACTCGGACTTTACCGATCAGACTGTGATTAGACTTTGTGCAGAATAAAGTGAAATAGATCTGAAATCCTTCTGCAGGCCCGAGGGAACGCGATAAAGATCAGATAAACAAACCAAAAACATCATTATTTATCTCTGTATTAACGAATTATCGTATTTATCCTGATCAAATGACGTGTTTGATTATGTTTAAGCTGAAGCTGCAGATACAAAAATATTTGTGCTCCCTGAAAGACTAGAGCTGATGATACGTGCATGCCTCCACTTTGTATCTGTGTGTGTGTGTGTGTGTGTGTGTGTGTGTGTGTGTGTGTGTGTGTGTGTGTGTGTGTTGATGGATGTTGGCATGAGGAACGTTTAGACAGATGGCGCTGTACTCGAACTGGCACTGCTGGGCTCCTCCCTAAGGTCTTGTCAAACAATCTGACACTGTGTTATATCTCTGAGTTAGAGAAACTGACATTCCCCTCATTCTCACATGCCATTGTTGGCTTTGTGTGTGTGTGTGTGTGTGTGTGTGTGTGTGTGTGTGTGTGTGTGTGTGTGTGTGTGTGTGTGTGTGTGTGTGTGTGTAAAAAATAAAATACACAAATAATACACCGTCCTGATGAAATTCTGTAGATGGGTTTAGACAGATTAAAGCTGTTTTGTGAATGTTGCTAAAAGCACGATTAAAAAATATTCAAACTGAATAAAATTGATCAGGGTACAGAGGGCATGCGGTGCCAGAATGCCTTCCAGCTCATTAAGAAGGAGAGTTCTGACTTTACAGGGTTAGTCCCTAAATCAGCCAAAAGTACAGAACCCCCCAAAACAGAACCAGCACCTCTATGATCCACATGAACAAGAACAATAAAAAGTCAAACCTGGAATTAATAGTAATTCAACCTTCAGTATGTGTGATGAGTCTCTCAGATTTAAGGTTCTGCTGATGGCTATAATAATAATAATAATAATAATAATAATAAGAAGAAGAAGAAGAAGAAGAAGAAGAAGAAGAAGAAGAAGTAGACATTGTTTGATTGGATAATTGGGTAATTGGATGTGCCCTGTGATTGAATGCCCTGCAGCTCTGGGTAGAACATGCTGAATCTCAGGATAATTATTAGAGCGAGAGAGAGCTGGTGGAGAGGGAGAGAGAGTGAGAGTGAGAGAGAGAGCTCCTCATTACAGTACCTATACATTCCATCCCATAATAATCAGAGCAGAGCTTTAATGAGGAGCCTTTGATGTAAAGATAACGGAGGATCTTTAATGTTATCCACCTGATGTGATTAAAGGAAAGCACATACTGAAGCTCCCTCCTAATTATTCATATGCTGCTCTGCAGAAAAACCCAAAAAGCAGAGTAACTATAGAACTCCCACTGAGACCTTCTTCATCCTCAACATCATCACCATCCTCTTAACTGATCACTGTTACCCGCTGAGGACACCAACAGAGAATCTACAGTGGAGTAAATAACACTGATACTCACTCCCATTCTCTACCTTATTATTTATTTATTTATTGTGTACACTGTTGACTTTCTAGACTTCTGTGTTATTTTCAAGGTTTCTACCTTATAGCATTTAGAAATTTTTCATGTCACTATAACCCTAGCTGTTCTGAGACAATGCTCCATTATAAAAAGTGTTATAGAAATAAATCTGACTCTGAATCCTTACCTTCCTCATCCTCTTCCTCTTCTCTACCTTAAACTGCAACATAAATCTCAGCAGCTTTTTACTGCAGCTGGAAACAGTCGGTAATTCAGTCTTGCTGCATTTAGGTTACTTAATTAATACAGCAAAATTAATAAACATCAATTCAAAATTAAACTTATTATGTTACAAAAGGAAAGTCCAATTTCAGCATCATCGTTATGGATACGCTGAGAAACATCCACGTCTTCAAGCACTGCAGTCAGGAGATAAAATTAATACTTATGGACAAAATCCATTACAGAAACGTATGAATCTATTATTATAAATAAGTCCTGAGACTCCACAACAACACACGCATGTTAAATGTTAGAGTTCAGAGGTGGCACAGTGGCTTGATGGGTAGCACCGCCGCCTCACACCAAGCACATCCCGGGTTCAAAATTCCAGAGTGGAGCAGCCTGGGTCCTTTCTGAGTGTATATACTGCATATATGTCTATGGAACTGTGGTAGCCTAGTGGTTAAGGTACTGGACTATGGACCAGAAGGTCCGAAACCCACCTCGGCCAAGCTGCCACTGTTGGGTCCTTGAGCAAGGCCCTTAACCCACAATTGCTTGGATTGTAAGCCTGTATCAATTGTTAGTTGCTCTGGATAAGGGTGTCTGCTAAATGCTGTAAATGTAAATGTGTTTCCATTTCTCTGTAAAATCTGCAGTTTGAGCACATTTGCATTTGTAAATGTGCTCAAACTGCAGATTTTACAGAGAAATGAAAACACATTTACATTTACAGCATTTAGCAGACGCCCTTATCCAGAGCAACTTACAAAAGTGCTTTGTAATCCTAGGAGATAGAACCTCATTTTAGTACAAGTATACAATCCAACTACAACCTGCTCGTATCTGGTGTAGAGAATTTTTATTTTTATTTTTTTATTATTATTATTTTTTAATAAAGGAAGATATGCAGTTTTATTCACTCAAGTGCTGGGTGAATAGATGAGTCTTTAGTCGCCTCTTGAAGACAGCAAGAGACTCAGCCATACGGACATCCAGTGGAAGTTCATTCCACCACCTGGGTGCCAGGACGGAGAAGAGTCTTGAAGCTTGTCTTCCTTTAATCTTACGTGGAGGCTCCAGTCGGGCCAAGCTCATATCTCGGAGGGTGCGAGGTACAGAACGTGGTTTGATCAGAGCTTTTAGGTAAGATGGCACTGTTCCATTCTTGGCTTTGTAAGTGAGCTTCAAGGTTTTGTACCTGATGCGGGCAGCTACAGGGAGCCAATGAAGTGAGCGCAGCAGTGGGGTGACATGAGAAAACTTGGGAAGATTGAAAACCAGACGAGCTGCTGCATTCTGAATCAGTTGCAGGGGTCTGATTGCACGCATTGGAAGACCAGCCAGAAGAGCACTGCAGTAACCTAGTTTTGTTATAACAAGAGACTGGACAAGCACTTGGGTGGCTTCTCTGGAAAGTAAGGGTCGGATTCTCTTGATATTGTAGAGAAGGTACCTGCATGACTGGGTCAGTTTGGAAATATGAGCAAAGAAGCTCAGTTGGTTATCAAAGATCACTCCAAGGTTTCTTGCGCTCTCAGAAGGTGTGATGGAGGAGTTCACCTGGGAGATGGCAAGATCTTGATAAGGGGACCCCTCTGCAGGATTGAAAAGCAGTTCTTTTTTGCTGTGGTTTAGCTTCAAATGATGAGCTGACATCCATGATGAGATGCTCTCCAGACATGCTGAGATACATGTGGAGACCTGCACATCTGATGGATCAAAAGAGAAAATGAGCTGAGTATCATCAGCATAACAGTGATAGGAGAAGCCATGAGAGGTTATGACTTCACCAAGAGAACGAGTGCAGAGAGAGAAAAGAAGAAGTCCCAGAACTGAGCCTTGTGGAACTCCAGTTGTAAGAGCATGTGGTGCAGATATAGAGCCTCTCCATGATACCTGATAAGATCGTCCCCCCAGGTAAGATGTAAGCCACTGCCAGGCAGAGGACAGAGAGGACAGAGAGGAGAATCTTATGGTCAACTGTGTTAAAGGCAGCCGAAAGGCCAAGAAGGATCAGAACCGATGAAAGTCTGGATGCTCTAGCAGCATGAAGTTTCTCAGAAACAGCCACCAGTGCAGTTTCTGTGGAGTGAGCTGCTTTGAAGCCAGACTGGTTGTGATCCTGTAGGTCATTCTGTGTGAGAAAGGTTGTCAACTGGTTATATACAGCACGTTCAAGCACGAGGTTCCAACAAACATAATTTAAATTACATTTATTCCTGAACTTAATAAAGTCTGAATATTGCTCATCTGTAACCAGCATTAGGAATTCTTTCATATTAAGTTTTATTAAATTCAATATTACATCTCTTTTTTATTTTATCTAAAATAAACCCAGTGTTTCCTGGGTTGTTTAGGTTCTTGCTGGTGAGTTTCCTAATGCTTAGAGAAGTGATTCAGGTTTTTGTGATTTGTGTCTTGGGGACATTTTTATGCCTGTATTGATTAATAACTAATCATTACTGTTACCTGTTTAACACGTTGAAGTCTTATCCCCATCTTATACACTATATGTCCAAAAGTTTGTGGACAACCCCTCTAATGAATGCATTTGGCTAGTTTAAGTTCAAATGCACAAACACAGCTTGTTTAATCCCTGTAAACAAGGATTGCCAATAGAACAGGACTCTCTGGAGCAGATAAACATGGACCTGCTGGCACCATTCCTAATGCCAGGCCTGGGTAGAGAGGTATGAAACCTCCCAGAGTTGAGCTGTGGAGCACTGGAACTGTGTTCTCTGGTTATTATGATTTAAACATTGTAAAAAATGAACTTTACTGAAATAAACTGAAGGATTTTTGTATTATTTGCTCCTGATGTTCATTTTAAAAGTTGTTTATTGATAATCAGACCCTTTGGAAACTGTAAACTGTTCTGTACCTTTTGTGTCTGACTTGTTTACATCTGAGTTCCTCCACACCAGGGGTTTCCTCCCGCTGAGTCCCTCAGGGGTCCTGGGGTACTGGGGTGTTGTAGTGTAATCAGAGTCGTGACCCACCGCAGGGCAATTAAATAAGACAGACATTTTGGGTGGGTGCAGGAATCAGCTGATGATGATTATGTTCCTCGTCTCTGGATGATTTGTGCTGAATGACTAACGGATGCATCCATAATTAAACAGCAGGTCCTGTGAGGTCAGCTCAGGTTGGGCATCATGTATTTTAAATGAGAGCAAATGGGTCGTGCTGTCCCACACCATCAGATTGCAAGTAAAGAGGTGCCGCTAAATATTTCCACAACGTATTGCCGGGGTTAAAGAGAGGAAGGACTCCAGGAAAAACTATCTACAACAATTTCCAAGAGTGATCAGGTGATAAATCTCAGCACTGACCTTACAAAACTTGAAGCTCCCTCCACCATGCTTCAGAAAAACTAAATAATAAACTGTATTCCTACAGCACCTTCCAGACAAGAAGCAGTTCAATGTACCTAACGAGAAAAAATAATGATGTACTGTTAAATCATTAGCTGATCACTAGGCAATAGCTGCATTAATATTGATAATCAATAACAGGATTAAAGCAGTTTAAAGACTCTTGAGGGGGATTTATGGATTTAGCAATATCATAGCGAACCTGGACTCAAAATAATCCCTGCATGATGTCACACGCAATCCAACCTAGCACTGGATTAAACAGTGCCAGTTACTCGGGTATCGCTGGTTCAGCACCACACACAGACAGGCGCTGTGCCCACTAATCACTGGGTAAGATCAAGAGGGTTTGGAACAGGACATGGGCCACAATGGATCAAAACAGCTCCATGCCCATAGACAGAGGGTCTGGCACAAGAGAGACTGAAGGCCTGGCACATGCCTCAGTTACAGGGCACTCAGGGATGGGGGCTGGGTTTATGGCACATGGCACTATCAGAGGTCACTCCAAAAGGGTTCACAAACATTTGCTCTTGCAGTAACTGTACACAGAAATGAATGGATTTATGGTCTTTACCGCCACCTAGTGTCCAAAACCACACCTGCCTGAACACATTGCTGATCTAGTTTCAGTAAATACGTTTCTTTCGTCTCTTTTCTTCTTCTGAAGTCGAATCAGTCGTTAAAGTAAATAAATAACTTAGTAGATCCGTAATGTGTGATTAAAATATGTTTATTTTATCATTTGTTTAGTTTATTAAGTTACATAGTTTATTATTGTAATTTTAAATGCAAGCATCAAAATTAAATTCCAACACTAAAACTGTGAAGTTTTTCTCTAAATCCACCTCTGCCATTCCCAGAAACAATGAGCTCATTTGGTAGAGACTGTAATTTCTGGTGTAAGATTAATTTGAAAATGTTCAATAATGCTTAAATCATATTTAATAATGTTAAATAATGTTTTAAATAATGTTATATAATTTAAAATAATGTTGAATAATATTTAGTAATGTTGAATAATGTTAAATCATATTTAAATTATGCTAAAAGATATTTCATAATATTAAATAATATTTAAATAATGTTACATAATGCTTAATTTATGTTAATTTATGTTTAAATAATGTTTACTAAACTTGAATAATCTTAGATTATATCTTAGGTTTAATATGCTTAATCATGTTTTATAATGTTTAATAATATTAGATAATGTTTAGTAATGTTTAAATAGTAATTCAATTCTATTAAATAATATTAAATATAAAAATGTAAATAATAATACTCTATTATTTCTTTTCATTGTGAGTCTGTGGTAGCCTAGCGGTTAAGGTACTGGACTCTGGACCACAAGGTCCAGGGTTCAAATCCCACCTCTGCCAAGCTGCCACTGTTGGGTCCTTGAGCAAGGCCCTTAACCCACAATTGCTTGGATTGTAAGACTGTACCAATTGTAAGTCGCTCTGGATAAGGGCGTCTGCTAAATGCTGTAAATGTAAATGTAAATGTAAATGTACTGCAAGTCTGTTAGAAGGTTTAAGGAAGCCTTTGTTGTAATTACCATTCTGTGTAATTTTAACAGTAATGATTTCATGACTTTCTTTAATGATAAGATAGAAAACATTAGGCACAGAACTCAATGCTCATCACATCACCAAACTGTTCAGCAACCTTCCAGATGCAGCACTAGTGAAGACATCTGTTCAATTAGCCGTAAATCAAGATTAGAATCTTTTACCCCGATTACTAATACTGAACTAATCCGCAATGATCAGCTCGTCTAAGCACATCAACATGTTTGTTAATCCAATTCCTACACGTTTACTCAAACAAGTAATACCTAGTATTATATAGCCAATGTTAGTTATTTTAAATTCATCCCTTACCTTTGGTTATGTGCCCTAAGCCGTTAAGTCTGCCGTTATCAAACCACTGATTAAAAAAGCCAATCTTGACCCTTCTGTGATATCTAATTATAGACCAATTTCAAATCTACCGTTTCTGTCCAAAATCTTAGAAAAAGCCGTCTATCAGCAGCTCTGCAGTTACCTCCAAAGGAATGATATTTATGAAATATTTCAGTCTGGCTTCAGGCCCCATCATAGTACTGAAACAGCATTAATTAGGGTACTAAATAACTTGTCAGATAAGGGATGTGTTTCTTTTCTTGTTCTGTTAGATTTAAGTGCAGCATTTGACACTATAGATCATGATGTTTTACTAAACAGACTAGAAAATACTGAAGGTATTAAGTGATTAGCACTGTCCTGGTTTAAATCCTACTTAACCAACGGATACCAGTTTGTTCATATAAATAATCTAAGGTCTAAGCTCTCAAAAGTGAAGTATGGCGTGCCTCAGGGGTCATGCTTGGCCCGCTTTTATTCTCTCTGTACATGCTGCCACTAGGCTCAGTTATTCATAAACATGGCATTAGTTTCCACTGCTATGCAGATGATACACAGCTGTACGTATCAGCCAAACCTAATGACAGCCTTACAATCAACAAAATTGAGGAGTGTGTAAAGGAATTGAAAGATTGGATGTTATTTAATTTTCTCTTACTTAACTCTGTTAGTGGGGCCCAAGGCTGTGAGAGACAGGTTGGCTGCATCTATCCTAAATCTAGATGGCTGTCCAGTATTGCCCAGTCCGTCTGTAAAAAACTTAGGTGTCACATTTGATTCAGATCTCTCCTTTGATGTGCACATATTAGCAGCATCACTCGAATTGCTTTCTTTCAATTAGGTAATATCGCTAAACTTAGAAATATCCTCTCTTTTAATGATGCAGAAAAACTTGTTCATGCGTTTATAACCTCAAGGTTGGATTACTGTAATGCCTTACTTACTGGTTGCTCTAGTAAATCTATAAATAAACTTCAGTTAGTTCAGAACACAGCTGCCCGAGTGCTAACTCGAACTAGAAAATTTAATCATATCACTCCTGTTCTATTATCACTACACTGGTTACCAGTCAAATTCCGTATTGATTACAAAGTACTTCTTATAACTTATAAAGCTCTACATGGCCTGGCCCCACATTATCTGAGTGAACTCTTAGAGTTTTACAATCCAACTCGTCTACTTCGTTCGCAGGGTGCAGGACTACTTTTAGTTCCTAGAATTAAAAAAGTCACAGCCGGGGGAAAGGCTTTCTCATACATGGCCCCCCAACTATGGAATAAACTTCCCACTTTCGTTCGAGATTCAGACACTCTCCAAAGTTTTAAGTCTAGGCTAAAGATCATACTTATTTACACAGGCTTTTGACTAGATTTAGACCAGGTTACATGCTTGGGTTGCTGAGGCCGGAGTCTGAAGTCATGTCTGGCCTGCCTGCCTTGTCCGCTAGCCGGGAGTGTCGGGGTGGGCGGTCCTGGTCTGAACTAGGTTGGGTCCTCGTGATATCTTGACTCATGCAACCTTGCCTTAGAATAGGGCAGGAGCTGGGGGTTTCATAGTCAAAGAGTCTATGTGATCAAGAGACGTTGGGTGCTGTTCTTCTGCCGCTCGTGGGGTTGCCACTGTCTCATGTGATCCCTCTGGCGTGTGTTTCCTTCCAGTTGCTCCTCTTTATAGCTTTCTAGCTATGTGCTATAGCTTAATGCTGCGGGGTCTCATGCTACACTTGGCATCAGTGATTGACATGGCAGCAGTGATGTTAAATAGACACTGTGCTCTTAATCAATAACGACTAACATTTTTCTGTTTTCTCTCCGAGCTGTGTTTCCGGCAGTTCCGGCCCCAACACTGAGTCTTTCATCTGATGGGAGTCCACTGTGCATAATTCACATTTTTATTCGACCATGACTGCATGACTTTAGTTTCGCTCTTAGATTAGATTTATCATCATACCCGGGCACCTTAATGTGCGATGTGAATACTTCACATTTTTATTCGACTTGACTCCATGACTTTAGTTCGCTCTTAGATTGTCATCTACGCGGCCCAAGGAGGTTGGTGGGTCCCTTTTGAGTCTTGGTCCTCCAAGGTTTCTTCCTAGAACTAGGGAGTTTTTCCTTGCCACTGTCGCCCTAGGCTTGCTCAATTTGCTATTGGACGTAGTTATTAGGAGATAATCTAAACTTGTAAAGCTGCTTTGAGACAATGCTCCATTGTAAAAAGCGCTATATAAATAAATCTGACTTGACTTGACTTGATATGTACGGTAGGTGGCGGTGCTGGTTGTAAAACTGAACATCAGACATAAAGCATCAAGAAAGAAGCAGCAGGTTTGTGTTGTTCTGGTGTGTTTTTGTGTTTAATGTTTTAATCATTATTTCTTTTAAATTCTTTATAAACTCTATTTCTCTCTGTTGTTAGAGATGTATTTAATTATTATGACTGTAGTGCTGCTTAGTTTAGTTCGTAAGCTCTTTATTTAGTGCTGGATTAGCTAAAGGCTAACGCTGCCGCGGCTGCTTCTGTACTTAGAGTTTAATATTATTATTGTTCATTATCTTTTTGTTTAACATTAAACTTTAATCTGTATAGTTTACTTTGTCAGCCCAATCACCCCAGTATAGAGTGAGGTAACGAGGTTCCTGTTCCTGTAGCTCAGCACTGACTATAAATTCTAACCCTAAGTGCAGTTTGTGTTTAATAAAAAGCCCAAACGCACTGTACGGAACACACTGTACGCACTGTTACTGGATGGATTAGAGACTGCCATACAGTGTGGAAAAACCTGCCACGGTAATCCGTACAGCATGTTTAGAGAACATTTAATATGAACTGATACTAAATAATAATGATATTCAGATAATGTTATTTTATTTACATGACCTAAAGTTATATGAGAAACATGAACTGTACTGTATGGAACACTGTTACTGTGTGTACTGTACTAAACAGAACCTGAAGCTGAGGTATTTGTGTGTGTGTATGTTGCTTGGTCTCTAAGCTGCAGGATAAAGTTGTGCTGAGGGAGGGACAGGAGAGCATCATCATCATGACGTCACTGGTATTGTAGCCTCATGCTGTAATTCTGATCCAGTACTAATCTCTCTCTCTCCGCTCACACTGATCTTGATACTGATTTTGATCTGATATTGATGAGATGCTAACAGTGAGGGAGTGTCTGTATGATTTCATGGTCTGTGTGTGTCTGTGTGTGATGATGTATTCCAGCCGAGCGGCGGCTCCTCTGCTACAGAGTACATCGTTCGAGTTCCAAAGTAAGTGAGGGGTTACTTAAATAAAAGTACTATTAATCTGATAAACTAATCAGACACGAGGAACCAAAATACTTTGGATTATTTTATTATAAATATTTTCATATAAGTCTCTCATAACTAGACATCCATTAAATCCTGATCTTTAACCTAAACTATAGCTACCATCGACTCTCTGAAATACTCTCACTGCATGTTAGTCCAACAAACTGCAGCTTCAAACATTTATTATTCAGAGCAGATCTACTTTTAATCTCCACTGCACTACTTAATTTAAAATACTACTGCAAAACTTTTAAAATTTTATAAAGTATTTTTTTAAATATACTTCTTATATTCATTACAGAAACAGAATTCAGTGTCCTAGGATAATTATGGACAAACCTCTAGTATGTGATTAATAAAAGGAAAGTGTATACGGTTATTTTTGGGAGTAGAATGCTTTATGCTGAACATTAATAAGGGTTAGAAAGACTTAAGGTTTATATTTTTTACATTTTTTGAGTAATGAGCCTGTTTTGAAATGTAGTGAGTAAAAGTAAGCATTTTATGATGTTTGTAACATCCTCTCTTCTGTCTGATAGAAACACCAATAAGAGGTACAGCATCATGGCTTTTAATGCTGGTGATAAAGTCAACTGTTCCACCTGGACTCATGTAAGCAGAACACACACACACACACACACACACACACACACACACACAGACTGTGCTCACACTAGCCCTGTACTGTTATTTTATAAACCTTTCTCTCTTCAGGCTCGTATGGAGCGAGATCTGAGTAATAAGCGGATGTACGGTGAGGAGGAGACGCCAGAGGGGGCAGCAGGGAGCGAGTTTGGTAAAAAACAGAGGGAGGAGGCACGCAGGAAAAAGTTTGGCATTGTGACCCGTGAGTTTAAAGTGGAAGATCAGCCATGGATCCTCAAAGTTAACGGAAAGGCTGGGAAGAGGTACGGCTGTACTCGCGCTCAACCAGTTTAGATAAAACCAGTACAGGTCACTGCTCATACTGTTACATCTACTGGTTTAGTAAAGGAAGACCGAATAGAATGAAATAGAATAGAGATTTTATTGTGGTTTCAGGATTCACGTTCAGCTTGGATAGATTTGCAGTTCCACTATGTTACCATCAGATGTCGCCAATTCACCGAGTTCACTGAGCCTGATAAACTATATTAAAATGTTGGTTAATAAGTTCACATTAAAGCTGTTCTAAAATACTTGTTAGAGTGCGTGTGTGTGTGTGCATGTATATAAATAATTTGTGTGTTTTAGGTTTAAGGGGCAGAAGAAGGGCGGGGTAACAGAAAACGCCTCCTATTACATCTTCACCCAGTGTGCAGACGGAGCGTTCGAAGCTTTCCCCGTCCACGCCTGGTACAACTTCACCCCGCAGGCCAAACACCGCACCCTGACCGCCGAGGAGGCCGAGGAGGAGTGGGGCAGGTCTGCTTCCTCCCACACTTACGCGCACAGAGGGAACAGCGTCCCCGTGTGGAGTGTAACGTTCCCGGTAGAGCTGTTCGGAGCTGAACACGGGGCCTGTGTGTGATCCTCAGGAGGAATAAGGTGGTGAACCATTTCAGCATCATGCTGCAGCGCCGGCTGAAGGAGCAGGAGCACGGCGAGGAGGAGGACGAGGAGGGAGAGAAAGGAGGCAAGAAGAAGAAGAAGAAGAAGAAAGCAGCAAAGGCAGGAGATCAGCTGCGCATCCACGACCTGGAGGAGGATCTGGAGATGAGCAGCGACGACAGCGAGAGCAGCACAGGAGAAGGTCAGACTTACGCCGTCCCAATACTTTAGGCAATCTGTTAAGTTCCTGAGACCTGCTGCAGTTAAGTGTTTAATTCACAAACTGCTACGCCTTACATCATCTGCTTATATAGCCAAAAGTTTTTGGACACCCCTTTGGATTTCTTCTTGGCCTTTTAACTCCTCATGCCAAATACACAGCTTGTCAGAAATCCAACATGATACAGAATGACTGTATTGTACGCAAATCGTGTCCTGTGCAGATGTAGAGAGCAAACCGAAAAGTAAGAAGGAGACCAGCACAAAGGGAAAGGGCAAGAAGAAGAAGAAGAAGAAGGGCAGTGATGAGGAGGATCGAGAGGACAGTGATGATGGAGATTTTGAGGGCCTCGAGGTGGATTACATGTCAGATGAGAGCAGGTAAATCCCTAATTATACCAGTTAGAGCTGACCCTGTAACCTGATTGGCTCCCAGGAGTGATAGCAAAGCTCTTCAAGTATCACTGTACCACATACACATGTAACCATAGCAACGACACCAGCCATAACAACGCAGCAAGAGTATAATTATACCAGTACCGTATTTTTCGGGTTAGAAGGCGCGATCTCAACGATCGGCTGCTAACGGGTCTATTTTCATACATAAAGCGCACCGGGTTATAAGGCGCATTAAATGAAACAAAACTCTTAAGTTCCGTCGGAAGCTCAGTTTGGTCTTTACCTGGCGCAGGGCATCTTCTTGTTCCTCCACTTCCGTATCATTGATTTGTTAATGTTGAAGTCTCTCGCAGCTGCTCTATGTCCATGTTGTACTGCGTGACTGACAGCGTTGAGTTTGAAATCCGCTTCGAAAATGAATGAATGAAGGCACGTACCCTAATGCTGAAGCACATACCGTATTACTCCGCGATGCTGCGCACTACGGTGGCCGTGAGCTTCGTAACTTGTCAAGGCCGTGCTAAAACATTTTGACAGATTTATGAGCACAGTGTACCATCTACAATCGGTTCTAGGTCAGGAAGCACAACCAGAATTAATTCATACATTAGGCGCACTGCCGATTTTTGAGAAAGTTAA